>JASDQU010736644.1:35621-50267 GCA_032191745.1 Picea mariana | reverse complement strand
GATGTGGTAGAATGATGAAATATGCATCTTTCAATAACATGGATGATAGATAAGACATGAGGAGTGGTGGTGAAAAAAGAAGACTAAAAACTCTAAAAATGTGTACAAAGAAAAATCCTAAGGTAGAATGGTTATGCTCAGGCGTAAAACTTCCTTAAGTACAACCTGTTGATAATTTCTTTGAGAGGATAGCCTTCTGGAGAGGTGAGGATGTCTGCACCTTTAGTGAGGAAGTGTTGGACGATGTAGGGTCCATGACATAATGACTCGAATTTCCCATCGATGAGAGTAGGGTGGGAAATATCATAGGCTAGGACAAGATCTCCTTCGTTGAATGAACGAAGGTTGACATGGCAGTCGAAGGTGGATTTGGACCATTTTTTAGGTACCTCATTGTTCTATAATGAAGATCTACGATCTTCATCTAGCAACTCTAACRTAAACAAGTGTTGCTCCATTGGATCAGTGTCAGGTAATAGCTTGATGGAAGTGTGTAACATGGGGATTTCGCACTCGATAGGGAGGGTGGCTTCAATCCCATGGACGAGGTGGAACGGTGTAAAACTGGTGGCAATCTTGATTTTCATGCAATAAGCCCATAAGGTGGAAAACAACATATGATTCCAGTTGGTCTTATGTTTTTTGACGGTACATTGTAGCATGGTTTTGAGGACTTTGTTGATAGCCTCGATGTGTCCATTGGACTGAGGGTAGTATGGGGAGGAAAAMTCATGGGAGAAGCCTAAATTTGAGGAGAGTTCCATGAAGATCTCATTCTTAAAGTGTTTACCGTGATCAGACACTAACTGTAGTGGGACTCTGAATTGGGGAATGACGTGGTTGAAGAAAAAATGTGTTGTTTTGTCAGTGGTACTGTTGAAAGTGGGCATGGCTTCGACACATTTGGTAAAGTAATTGAATGCCATGACAATGTACTTGTGTCCATTACTATATGGAGGATTTCAAATCATAAAGTCTATAACCCATTTGCAGAAGGGGTCGGCGATGATGACTGGATGTAGAAGGGCTAGTGGCGCACGTTCTTTGTTTTCATAGAGCTAGAATTTGTCGTATCGCTTGACAACATGGATGCAGTCATGAAACAATGTGAGACAAAAGTAGCCTACTCGAAATATATTTTGGGCAGTGGACATACCCAATAGGTGACCGCCGCAAGCACCGTTATGGAAATCATTCAAGACTCTGTCAGTTTTGTCGATGGTCAAACATCAGCAAAGGATGGTATCGATCCCACATCGATATAAGACTTCCTCGATGAGGAGTATCAAGGGGCCTGGTGGAGAATGCATGGACCGTCGTCTCAAAGAGATGAGACCCAAAAAAATTTGCTCGAAGGTAGACGAGAAGGTCGCCTTACCAAGGATCATCAAAGGGGATGAGGAAGAGGTGTTCGTCAGAGAAATACTTATTGAAGGGGGATGCTTTGGTGTTTGAGGGAAAATTCATAATGAGTTCCACGAGGACAAGTGCTTTCTTGATTTTGGGAGTTGAGAACTCTAGGTCGTATTCCTGAAGGATAATGATCCATTGGGAAAATTTTCCATTAATTTGTTGTCGACTAAGAAAGTACTGCAGGGGGTTGGAATCTGCTACGACCTTGGTAGTTTGAAGCAGGATATAATGGAACAAATTTTATACTGCGAGGAAAAATGCCAGGGAGAGTTTCTCATCATGATTTTACTTCAAGGGTGGCCCTGAAAGATTTTTTCCGATGTAGTAAATGACATGTTCACACCCCTCTTCTCCTAGTTAGACGAAGACCCCTACTACAGAGACGACTGAGGCTGACAAGTAGAGGATGTAATCGCGATCATAGTTTGGAGGACTAATCAAATGAGCATTGGATAAGGTGGATTTTAAATCATCAAAAGTTGTTTGAGCATGTTCATCCCATCGGAATGGGATATCATGACGTAGAAGGTGAAGGAAACCATGCGCGTGAGTGGCGTAGTCTAGGACAAAGCAACTTAAAAAGTTGGATTTTCCTTTTAATCTAAGTAGTTGGTGTAAATTTTGCAGTGGGGAATTTGCGTGATGGCTTGGACCTTGAGGGGGTCCACCGTGATTCCGTGTTGGGAGACAATGAACCCAACAAGGTGTTTGGAAGTGATGCAAATAATGCATTTAAGGGGGTTCAAGCGGATATTGTACCGGCGACACCATTGAAAAACAATGCGTAAGTCATCTAAATATTGAGTTCACTTTTTGGATCGAGCAATGAGGTCGTCCAAATAAGTGAGGATGATGCGAGAAAGATCATGGAAAACATAGGTCATGGCCCGTTAAAATGTAGCACCTGCATTCTTGAGTCCAAAAGGCATGACACAATAAGAAAAGGTACCCCAAGGGGTAGTAAAAGTGGTTTTATATTGATATGCTGGATGGATTTGGATTTGGTTGTAGACAGAGAACCCATCCATAAAGGGAAAGGATTCATGGTCAACACAGTCATCGATAATTTGGTCGGTGAAAGGAGTTGGAAAGTTGTCCTTTTGACAAGCATGGTTGATATCACAAAAGTATATGCAAATGTGCATAGTGCCCTATTTTTTATTAACAGGGATGGGTTGGATACCCATGAAGTGTACACATTGGGGTAAATAAAATCAACAGAGCATAACTTATCAAATTTGGATTTGATAGCCGCAACTTTGGATGGGTGAAGGGGTAGTTGATTTTGATGAATTGGGGTGATATCTGTCCAAGTGTCGATTCAATGTTCGATGATAGATGGATCAAGTTTGGGTATCTCCGTATATGAACAGGAAAAAATATCCTAGTATTCCTGAAAGAGAGATTTGTAAGTTGTGATTTCTTCAAGGGAGCATGCGGCGTCGATTGTGATTTCTTCTATGATTCTCAGTTTAATGGAAATGTAKATTTTGATAGTGGGGAAAATGTTGGCCATGTTTCCTTGTTGAAAATCATCTAGGGTAGGGATAGGGTTATTGAACCAATCTATATTCCCTGAARGGATAAAATCCTTGGTTTTGATTGCGCATATGGAGGTTTGGGTAAAAGGGTCAAAGGCATCCTGTGAGAGAAAAAGTGATCTATGATGGAGAGCATCCCATGGGCAATAGGGGGTAGTGAGTTATTCTAGGATATCTTCATCATAGTGAAAAATATGAAAATATAGTGGATCCTGGGAGATGAAAGGGGGAACTATCAAAGTGTGATTTTCCTCTAAGGGTGAGTGTTGGTCACTATTCTTCTATACTGTCTGACTTTATTGACCTAGGGTTCATATATTTTCAGGTTTCCAAAAAATCCTCTAAAACTATCGGCCCTCCTGGTAAAACAAAAGGCAACACAACACACAAAATGCAAGAACCATATAAAATAGAGTGTGGGATAGGAGAACTATATATTGAACCATCATTTATAACTTGTAAACAAAGTATATTGTTATTGATGGATAAGCAGGAAATATAACAACTCATTCATTCAACATAATAATAAATGTTGAAGAAAATAAGATATGCATGCATTCATCACATAACACATATATTACCGTGGTTCACCCCCTCTTGGGCTACGTCCACAAAGATTTGGCTCTCAACTCTTTTATTATAGTATTTTCGCATCTATAGTGTCGCGTGCTTGCAACTCTTATCAGTCAGGTATGATCTATATGAGGTAGAATAGATCGCACTAGGCTCCCCAGCCTACGATATAACCCTCAATATCTACCCTCCTTTGTCCTCTCTACCTCAACATATTATACAAAATATATTATACAGAAAAATATTACATATTGCATTAACGCATGCATAACTAAAACAGTAACAACTATAAATATGACCCCCCTATGATACCTAAGTATGTATATTTATGCACTTCTTGCTCTTCATCAATTACAATACATTACCAAAACCCTAACCCTAATGTTGTTAGGTCTTCCCTACATGCGCATGTGTTGTTCTTCCTTCCAGCTGTCAGTTTCCTCTTGCATGCTTTCTTTCCCAAACATGCCTTGATTTTCCTCTTTGGCTTACCTCCAATAGGCCCCCAACACTGACATGTGGCTCATCCCAAGCCACCTAATCTTTGTGTGCTTTCTTGATCTCCTTGGTGATCGCCTAGAACTTTTCCTTGAGCTCTGCTACCTATGTCTGCACCTGCGTAGTATTCTCCTTGAGGGTGTCCACTATCTGCACTGGAATTTCGTCACTGATCAATTCCACGCACTCTTCCTGGGTTTGTGCTATCTATGCCTTAGCTTCCTCTGCTTGTGCCAGGACTTCTACTACCCACTCTTGAAATGGTTCCATTTGAGCCTAACACTCATGTTTCTTTTTTGTGCAGTGGTGAGTTTTGCCTACAATCTCTTCATGTTCTGCGCCTCTTTGATGCATTCTGTGATTGGCTCTATATTCTGCCTCTGCTTGAGGTCTTGGATCGCCGCATTGATACTTTCCTCTTCCTTGTCCCAATTTTGGACCTGCTGATCCTCCTCTAACTTAGTCCATAGTTGCGCTGCTTTATCGAACAAGTCAGTTGTTTTGCTAACCAGTTTCTCTATCTCCTACAATTGCGTCGTTGCCTCCTGCTTCCTTTTCTCCTTTACTGTTGCTAGTGTGGTTGGTGTGAGCTACTCCCAGAGATTCTTGATATCCTTCTGATATTGATCAATTGCATGCACAATCTGATCAATATTTTTTACTTCTGTGATTTCATCTCTCCCCGCGGCCTGTGTAATCTTCTCGTAAGTTCCTGCCACTTTCTGTTCCAATCCTTTTATCCGCTCCATTTCCTCTCGGATCTCTAACTTATCCTACTCATATACTATTTCCAGTGTGTCTCATTTCTATGTTTCCTGCTGCAACTTGGCTAAGTATTTGCGTGTGCGAGAATGTACATCATGGTTTACGCTAAGCTACAACTTGTGTAGTTCCCTAGATGGCATTCGCATCAACACTAGTTGGATTTAGCTTAAATCCTTCAAGGGTGTCTACCCCACAATCTCGTCCATGCACAACATACTGGGTATGATGTAGAATGTTGCATTCGGTTGAAGTATTGGATGGACTGGATCTCATTCTTCTTCTTCCACTCTTTCTTCTGTCTACGGTGCTGATGGTTCTGATCCCCTAATCCTGCCTGTTGTTTGTACTTCTCCGATTTTCTTGAGAAACTATTGTATGTATGCCATCTCCTCTTGAATCCTATCCCTGTGGTGTGCAACATGGTCAAAATCTTTGGCTAGACAGTCTTGGACCATTCAGGCTATCATCTCTCCATCGTCATCCTTGATCGTATACTCTGTTGGTGTTCTTTGTGCCTTCGTTTTCTTGTGTGCACCTCTTGTCTGCATGGATGTCCTATTGTTTCCCCCTGGTTCCTATGGGTTGGGACTTGTTGCGATCCCTTGCACAGGCTTAGCCTGTTTCTATTGCTTCTTGGTCGGCTATGTCTTATCCTTCTTCCCGTTCCAGGTCCCTGTCTTCGTTGGCCCATCATTTGTCTGTGTTGTTTTTCCCTAGCCCATTCTTCATCTCTTCAGCACATGGATTTCCTTTGGTTGGGTTTCTCCCTGCCCTGCCTCTTCTTCTGTTGTTTTTTCTGACAATTCCTAGGTGAGTATTGGAATATTCCACTCATTGTCCCATTCATTGATAAAAATGTCGATGTCACCCTCTGTGATACAGCAGCGCATATGTATCCATTGTTTATTGGGATCATTCCTCACCTGTATCCACATTGTATGTCATGTGGCCTAGAATTTGGCGATGTCTTTATACTGCGTGACAACCTATGGTGTGATCCTCCACATGTTGGAGATGGCTTCCTGTAGATCGTGTAGGTATCCTTCAAAGATGGACCCATTCATCTTTTTGTGCTTAGAATTCATTGTGGCTTTCAATAGTAAGTATCTTGCTCCCTGGTTCATCTTGGGTCTAGTACCAAAAGTTACATACCTTGGCTCTCTCCATTCCATGAAGGCTATTAATGTGATTAGCCATGAATAGTGAAACTGTGTGCCTAAATATTGCACATCCTTGTAGTCATTCAGGAACAATTTCAAGAGATGCAGTGCCCAGCTCATTGTGGTGCCCTCTATGCATTGAGCTGCAACTACAAAAACCCTAGCTGGAACTTCCTCCCTGCGACATTTTCTCAGTAGTTTGCAGGCTAATATTTTTGTGCATAATTGTGTTGCGGCATCGTTGATCCTCTTGATAATGATCCCTCTTGTCCCCTGTCGGTGCCATACTTTTTCTTCATATCTTTTGCTAGTGCCTTCTCCCTGTCTTTGTCATCTAGAAAATGTGCGAGATCCATGCCCTGGGATGTTAATATGTTTATGTTTGCAACAAGATCTATGTCTATTAAGGTGAGCTTATCCAACCAGATGTCTCCACCATGTGTGACTATTAACAGTTGTTTGACACAATTGGTTGCATACTGCCCATGGCCAAAATGTGGTAGGTCCACCAGACCTAAAATTCATGTCTTTTAAAACCCTATTTCCCATTGGAGTGGGTGATCAATCAGTTCCCCAAACTGATTTGTGCCCATTGTCTCCATGTACACTCTCTTTGCAAGTTCCAGAAACTTGTTTGCGTCTACAACATCATGGTCTAAGTATTTGAGCTTCCCTATATGACCCAACAAGTCTGGTCCTACCTATACCCCATTTGGTATATGTGGTAGGATGATTTTTGTAAGAGGTTTCTTGCGAGGTGACCTAGGTATCTACAGCGTGTCTTTCTTCAGCAATGGTGGCTGGGTAGAAGTTCCAATGGCTTCCAATTGTTCTTCAAAATACCATTCCGGCCAACCTGTGAGATCTTCGACCATTCCTTCTGGTAGGTGGCCTGATATGGTCATTTGAGACTCATCTGGCTCAACTGTTGCTTCCCAATTTTACGTCATTCCATTGACTTTCGGAGATGCTTCGGTGTTTTCTTGTTGCACCTCCTTCAGGTTTTTTGTGTTCTAGTTATACAGCTCCTATACTTCTGTTGGTATATCCATATCCGTGCCCTCTGATGCTGGTTGTTGNGGTGTTTTCTTGTTGCACCTCCTTCAGGTTTTTTGTGTTCTAGTTATACAGCTCCTATACTTCTGTTGGTATATCCATATCCGTGCCCTCTGATGCTAGTTGTTGGGATTCTTCCAATATAGGTGTAGGGTTCACCAGTACTGTGTCTAGAAATGGGATTTAGTCGACATTAACGATCTCTGGTGGATTGTTTTCACCTTCTTCCGCTTGTACTCGTGACCTGGTCTGAACTCTGGTTTTTCTGGCAGTCTGCCTTGCTTTTGCTTGCTTTGGTGGTGCCATGGTGGTGAATGTCGAATGTTTCCTAGGTTTGAATGGTCTCTCTGACCTATTTGAACTTGGATATTTTCTCCTTAACCTCTATCGCTCTTTGTCTGTTCTCTTTTCATAAAATAGACTCTTTTCGCAAATAGACACTTAGTGTTGCAGGTGAACTAATTATTGTTGGCATTGTTGTGTTTATGTAACCATTTGCATGCGATGTTGCAGACGATATTTTAGTGATAACATAAGCCCCCTGATGTGTGATTTTAGGAGCATATGTATAGCTAAAATAGATCAATGTTTCTTTTACCAAGAGTGCCATTGTAATGAAGAGTGTTGATAGGAATTGCAAGAGCAATATGATGGAGGGAGAAGGGAAACTTTGGGACCCAAACCTTTCTCTAGGGAGAAAAAATATATATATATGTACAAACGAGGTGAGCATGCCCCATGCTTGTGTCATGTAACCAAAATGTGAGACAGTAATTGAAAATGTACATTGGTGTAGATAACTACAATGCCTTCCGGTGAGACTCAAGACTGCCCTTGGTTGGGGAATTTTGAAGGGGAATTGGTAGCAACCGTAAAACTGTATCTAGTGTCAGAGGAATGACTAGATATGGGGTTAAACTATGCTAAAGGCTAACAAAGTGGAAAAAATCAGAGATCATAGGTACATGGAATTGGGATACTCAGGCTTTATGAACGATGTCAGAATGAAGAGATAGAGTGGATGCCCCAACCAAGGGCAACATGGGTTGCTTTGCCGGGAAATGAAGGTCATCAAGGGTGATGAAAAAACGTTAAGTAAATGATGGAAACAAAGTATTTTTACAATTACCAAAGAAATAAATAATAATTTGAGATGAGTCTATAGATACAGAAATGGGTGCCCTAGTGCAAGATGGCTTGGCCTGTGAGGACTCAAGTGGCAAAGAGAATTCATGGAGGGTGGGGGCCCCATGGGTGGGTTTCTGTATGAGGTAAATGAATGGAAGACAATATGCAGGTGGGAAAACTAATAGTGTATGAGATGGAGGGTGAATGATGTTGCATAGGTGCAGTCAATAGAACCAAGATGATATAACCTAGGATCCCATTGGGAAAGCTAGCAATATGATGAGAAGAAGTATGTGGCTTATTCTCGGAAGTGCATAAGACTATCAGGACTCCCATCCCTAGGAGTTGAAATCAAAATGAGTTTCAATTTTCCAAGGGGAACTATGAATGGGACAACTCATGTGGGGAAGAGTGCTACTGGATGATAGTACCAAAATGTGGTGGAGGTGACGGTGCTACGGAGCCAGATGTAGGGACCCTAAAGGTAAACGTCAAAGGGTGTGAATGGGAGATGCAATTTATTTACAAAGGGAATAATTACATGACAGTGTTGAACATATATCTAAAGGAGTTGTGTTGTTGTGATAACCAAGTACATGTACACATAAAAACCAAATACCTGACATGAAAAATATCTAATGATAAAGAAAATATAGCAGTTATCTCATAATTTTGAACATGAGCATGCGTACCTGAATGTGACGTGAGAAAAAGGCTCCCCAGGGGCAGGGTTCAGATGATGACCCGAGGAATGTGACTATGTAGATGGTGGGACGAGGATCCCATGGTTGAGAATGGATCGAAAAATGGAGGCTCAAGGCTCATGTAACTGAGTGTGGAAGCTTGGAAAAAGGGACTATATATGGCTGGTGGGACCACATTGCCACCTCATTTGTACCTGTCACTACAATTATTTGAAGAGAGTAGTTGGAGGAGATTTTATGATTATGGGAGCTCAAATCGACCGATCTAGGAGTTACGATATTCAGGTTAGTGGTCCCATCCTCCTACATAGTTTCAATTTTGTAGAATTGAGTTAGGGGTAGTATGAAGGGTCGTACAAGGGTAGGTTTAGGGGTGGTCCCACCAATGCACAGGAGAAGGAAGAATATATGTGCGCAAATGCACAACTATAACTCCATCTCCCATGCATAGTGTGTGGTTGTGCTTGATACAACCACGCATGGGGGTGCGGGGGAGGAAAATATAGGCATGCATGAGATGTGCACCTATGAAGTTGATAGCTACACATTGTGCGTAGTTGTTTCTCAGACAGTTGTGCATCAGTTTGTAGCTGTGTAGAGGACAGATGCGTATGTGTGCACACTTGTTAGGGTGATAGATACACATTGATGTGAAACTATGTCTTTGACAACTTTGTATTAGTGCACGACTGTGCAAATAACAGGTGCGCACTTGTATGGGTGAAATTTGTGCACTAGAGGAAAGGATAAGGTTGTTTGAAATTTTGAATTTTTTGATGTTTTTTATGGATGATGAGGGCTGACCAAGTGTTTTTGTGTGGATGAAGGTGATCAGCTTGTGACTGGAGAGCACTATGCCAGTCCACTGGAGAGAGCGAGACTGGGAGCGTCTCCAAGAGGCACTGAGAGAGCATTCGGACATTCAGAGACACTTGGCATCCTGCGGGTTTCTCAAGTTCTTCGACTGCCCCTTGATATGATCGCAGGAGTTCCCACTATAATATCTAATAGATATGTGGAGCACTGACCTGCAGTGTTTCATTGTTAGGGGACAACAACTGGCATTCTCTGGTATGGAGGATGTATATTTTATAACAGGGCTCGCATTATGGGGGATGGCCCTTCCTGCTGACCCCCAACTGTCGAGGGATGAGAGAGTGGGTGACTTTGCGAATCACCACTGCTCGGGACCAAACTTGAAGTTAGGTTCATTCATTAGGATTGAGTTGATTGATGAGCTCTTGAAAAAGTGCATCATCGCCATCGTGGTGAGGATCTACAGATCCTTGGCGACTCAACGAATCACAGGAGGTCAGCTGAGGATTGTAGAGAGGATCCTGAATGGGGACCACTTTGCATGAGGGTTGATGTTGCACTCTAGGATGATGGGTCAGATTCACTAGTGTTGTACCAATAACTCCAGTGATTTTTCATTTGGGTCTATCCTGGTAGCCTAGTTTCTAGAGAGGGTGCCCCCTTTGCGCCTTAGGATTTTGTTGGCACCTGAAGGGCCTCGAGAGTTGCATTTAATGTAGTGGGCCCATGTGTTGGCATGACATGGGGGAGGAGAGGGTGGCCATTACTTCATGGCCACAGTGGAATGYGTGTGGCGACATATGCAATAGGTGATCCTATGGTACCCATAYRGTGGTATGGACTACCGACACGACCCTGACATGGTGTTYCCTCCTTAGGAGAACTAGGATTAGAGAGGTATGTTTTTTTTTACTCTACCTTTGGTGTTGTTTTGCAGATGTGGGGTCCTGAGACCATGAGGCAGAGATGGTTGGAGATTTGGGGAGTCAGGGACCAGTGTGAGCATCGCGTGCAGAGCCACAGGTAGGATAGAGGTGAAAAAGAGATGATTTTGGTGTTGGACCATCACATGCACCATCGGCAGGACACAGGGAGAGACTAGATGACGATGGTGTGAGACCGGTGCATGAGCTACAGGCAGCGACTGGAGGGATGTTGAATGACCTATGTCATCGCTTTGAGCAGGTTTTGTATGGTATCTCAGAGGTGATGTGGGACCACATTCAGGACAAGGAGGTCTTGGAGAAGTGTGTGAGCGTACTTGCAGAGTGGTAGACTTTGATACATCAGGCGGTTATAGCGGAGGCGATGATTAGTCGACTGCCCCCTGGACCAGGAGGTCCCCCAACTAATGGGGCTCCTCGGGTTAACTGAGGACCTGGGGGGAGATCTGGGGGCACCATGAGTGTCGTGGTATGTATTTGTGCATGCTTGCGAGCCCATTTTGTACAGGGTAGTTGTTACCCATTTTGTATAGGGTAGGGGGTACCCATTTTGTACCTATAGGAGTGAGAGAACTCACTGGCCTGCGGGTGATGTATTTTGTATATGTAAACATTTATGACACTCTTTGATGATATATATATATATATATATGGACATATATCTTTGGATCAATTATGTCTACATTTGTTTGATGTTTTATGGTGTATTTTCTATATGCTATGACAAATGTATGATGTTGATGTAAATGTGATAAATGGAAATCTAATACTAGGTTAGTCACGTTATTTGCTAATTGATTAAATTGTCTTGGAATATGTGTAAATGTGATTGAATCAAAGTTGCGAGATAGTACTCTAACTTGCAGGTATATGCGAAAGAGGCAAGGATCATAGACATGATATACATTCTTGAGCTGTAGGATGACGAGCTGAGAATCTAAGAGAACGTTAAGGTGATGAATGTGGCGATAACTTGGATCGACGACAAGACCAATGACGATGTCATATTCAGCTTGGTTGTTGGTGGTTGAGCCCAAACATATGTCATTGGAGTATATCAGTACATGTGAGGGGGTATAGAGGGCCCAAGCGGCTGAAGCGAGATTCTATGTCCAGCAGCTAGCACCGTCAGCGTAACCGATGTGGTAGGTTGATGAAGGATGCATCTTTCAATAACATGGATAATAGATCAGACATGAGGAGTGGTGGTGAAAAAAGAAGACTAAAAACTCTACAAATGTGTACAAAGAAAAATCCTAAGGTAGATTGGTTATGCTCAGGCATAAAACTTCTTTAAGTACAACCCGTTGACAGTTTCTTTAAGAGGATAGCCTTCTGGAGAGGCGAGGATGTTTGCACCTTTAGTGAGGTAGTGTTGGACAATGTAGGTTCCATGCCATAATGACTCAAATTTTCCATCGATGAGAGTATCGTGGGCGATATCGTAGGCTAGGATGAGATATCCTTTGTTAAATGAACGAAGGTTGACATGGCGATCGAAGGTGGATTTGGACCATTTTTTAGCTGCCTCATTGTTTTGTAATGAAGATCGACGATATTCATCCAGCGACTCTAAGGTCAGCAAGCACTACTTCATTGGATCAGTGTCAGGTAATAGCTCGATGGTAGTGCATAATGTGGGGATTTTKCACTCGATAGGGAGGGTGGCTTCAATCCCATGGATGAGGTGGAATGGTGTTAAACCGGTGGCAGTTTTGATTTTCATGCAATAAGCCCAGAAGGTGGAAAACAACATATGATTCTAGTTGGTCTTATGTTTGTTGACGGTACATTRTAGCATGGTTTTGAGGACTTTGTTGACAACCTCKATGTGTCCATTGGACTAGGGGTATTATGGGGAGGAAAAATCATGGGAGAAGCCTAACTTTGAGGAGAGTTCCTMGAAGATCTCATTCTCAAAGTGTTTACCGTGATCAGACACTAACTGTAGTGGGACTCTGAATCRYGTAATGAAGTGGTTGAATAAAAAACATGTTGTTGTGTCAGCAGTATTGTTGAAAGTGGGCATGGCTTCGACACATTTGGTAAATTAATCGACTACCATGAAAATGTACTTGTATCCATTACTATATGGAGGATTAAAAATCATAAAG
The DNA here is from genome assembly GCA_032191745.1 of Picea mariana. Taxonomy (NCBI): domain Eukaryota; kingdom Viridiplantae; phylum Streptophyta; class Pinopsida; order Pinales; family Pinaceae; genus Picea; species Picea mariana. The sequence continues at coordinate 37,555 of JASDQU010736644.1, read as the reverse complement.
TATATAACCCATTTGCAGAAGAGGTCGGTGGTGATGACTAGATGTAGAAGGGCTAGTGGCACTCGTGCTTTGTTTGCATAGAGCTAGCATTTGTCACATCGCTTGACAGCGTGGATGCAGTCATGAAACAATGTGGGACAAAAGTAGCATACTCGAATAATTTTTTGGGCAATGGACATACCTGAGAGGTGACGGTCGCAAGCACCCTTATGGACATCGTTCAAGACTCTATCAGCTTAATCGATGGTCAAACATCGACGAAGGATGGTGTTGACCCCACGTTGATATAAGAATTCACCGATGAGGAGGTATCGAGGGGCCTGATGGAGAATACACTGATGGTCATATCATAGATATGAGACCCAAACTTCTATGTCCAAAGGTAGATGAGAAGGTCGTCATACCAAGTTTGGTCGGAGGGGATGACGAAGAGGTGTTCGTCGGGGAAATCTGTATTGACGGGGGATTCTTTGGCGTTCAAGGGAAAATTCGTAATGATTTCAGCGAGGACAAGATTTTTCTTTCTTTTGAGAGTTGAGAACTCTAGGTTTTATTCCTGAAGGATAACGATCCATCGAGAAAATTTTCCATTAATTTGTTGTCGAATAAGAAAGTTCTACATGGGGTTGGAATCTGCTACGGCCTTGGTAGTTCGAAGCAGGATATAATGGCACATCTTTTATATTGTGAGGAAAACTGTGAGGGAGAGTTTCTCATGATGATTGTACTTCAAGGGTGGCCTTGAAATATTTTTACTAATGTAGTAAATGACATGTTCATGCCCGTCTTCTCCTAGTTGGATGAGGACCCCTGCTACTAAGACAGATGAGGCTGACAAGTAGAGGATGTAATCGTGATCATAGTCTAGAGGACTAATAAAAGGGGAATTGGATAAGGAGGATTTTAATTCATCAAAAAAAATTGAGAATGTTCATCCCATCAGAATAGGATATCATGATGTAGAAGGCGAAGGAAACCATGCGCGCGAGTGGCATAATCGGAGGAAAAGCGACGTAAAAACTTAGATTTTCCTTGTAATCTTAGTAGTTGGCATAAATTCCACAGTGGGGAAATTTTTGTGATAACTTGGACCTTGAGGGGTTCCACCATGATGCCGTGTTGGGAGACAATGAACACAACAAGGCATCTAGTAGTGACGCAAAATACGCACTTGAGGGGGTTCAAGCAGATATTGTACTATTGACATCGTTGAAAAATGATACATAAGTTGACTAAATGTTGAGTTCACTTTTGGGATCGAGCAGTGAGGTCATCCAAATAAACAAGGATGATGCAAGAAAGATCATGGAAAAAATAGGTCATGGCCCATTAAAATGTAGAACCTACGTTCTTGAGTCCAAAAGGCATGACATGATAAGAAAAGGTACTCCAAGGGGTAGTAAAAGTGGTTTTATATTGATCTGCTAGATGGATTTGGATTTGGTTGTAGCCGGAGAACCCATCCATAAAGGACAATGCTTCATGGTCAGCACAGTCATCGATAATTTCATCAATGAAGGAAGTTGGAAATTTTTCCTTGGGACACACATGGTTGATATCGCAAAAGTCTATGCAAATGCGAATAGTGCCCTAATTTTTATTAATAGGGATGGGTATGGATACCCATGAAGTGTACGCAATGGGGTAAATAAAATCTGCAGAGCGTAACTTGTCAATTTCGTCTTTGATATCCGCAGCTTTGGATGGGTGAAGGGGTCATTTCTTTTGATGAACTGGGGTGATATATGGCCAAGTGTCAATTCGATGTTCGACGATATATGGATGAAGTTAGAGCATCTTCGTATATGACCAGGAAAAAATATCTCGGTATGCCTAAAAGAGAGATTTGTAAGTTGTAATTTCTTCAGGGGAGCATGTGGCGTCGATTGTGATTTCTTCTATGATTCTCGATTTAATGGAAATGTTGATTTTGA
>JASDQU010736644.1:9617-35601 GCA_032191745.1 Picea mariana | reverse complement strand
TAATCGGAGGAAAAGCGACGTAAAAACTTAGATTTTCCTTGTAATCTTAGTAGTTGGCATAAATTCCACAGTGGGGAAATTTTTGTGATAACTTGGACCTTGAGGGGTTCCACCATGATGCCGTGTTGGGAGACAATGAACACAACAAGGCATCTAGTAGTGACGTAAAATACGCACTTGAGGGGGTTCAAGCAGATATTGTACTATTGACATCGTTGAAAAATGATACATAAGTTGACTAAATGTTGAGTTCACTTTTGGGATCGAGCAGTGAGGTCATCCAAATAAACAAGGATGATGCAAGAAATATCATGGAAAAAATAGGTCATGGCCCATTAAAATGTAGAACCTACGTTCTTGAGTCCAAAAGGCATGACATGATAAAAAAAGGTACTCCAAGGGGTAGTAAAAGTGGTTTTATATTGATCTGCTAGATGGATTTGGATTTGGTTGTAGCCGGAGAACCCATCCATAAAGGACAATGCTTCATGGTCAGCACAGTCATCGATAATTTCATCAATGAAGGAAGTTGGAAATTTGTCCTTGGGACACACGTGGTTGATATCGCAAAAGTCTATGCAAATGCGAATAGTGCCCTAATTTTTATTAATAGGGATGGGTATGGATACCCATGAAGTGTACGCAATGGGGTAAATAAAATCTGCAGAGCGTAACTTGTCAATTTCGGCTTTGATATCCGCAGCTTTGGATGGGTGAAGGGGTCATTTCTTTTGATGAACTGGGGTGATATATGGCCAAGTGTCGATTCGATGTTCGACGATATATGGATGAAGTTAGAGCATCTTCGTATATGACCAGGAAAAAATATCTCGGTATGCCTAAAAGAGAGATTTGTAAGTTGTAATTTCTTCAGGGGAGCATGTGGCGTCGATTGTGATTTCTTCTATGATTCTCGATTTAATGGAAATGTTGATTTTGATAGTGGGGGAAATGTTGGCCATGTTTCCTTCTTAAAAATCATCTAGGGAAAGGATAGGGTTATTGAACCAGTCTATATGCCCTCAAGGGATAAAATCCTTGGTTTTGATTGTGCATATGGAGGTTTGGGTAGAAGGATGAAAGGCCTCCTATGAGAGAAAAAGTGCTCTATGATGGAGCGCAGTCCATAGGCAATCGGGGGTAGTCAGTTCTTCCAATATATCTTCATCGCAGTGAAAAATATAAGAATATAGTGGATCCTGGGAGATGACAGGGGGAACTTTCAAAGTGTGATTGTCCTCTAAGGGTGAGTGTTGGTCACTATTATTCTATAATGTCTGACTTTATTGACCCAGGGTTCATGTCTGTTCAGGTTTCCAACAAAGCCTCTAAAACTATCGGCACTCCTGGTATAACAGAAGGCAACATAGCACACAGAATGCACTGCCAGTCTCACCTGAGATAGCTTTAATGGGTGGTTGTAAGACTCAGGTGTTTACAACCTAGGATTAAGTGTGAGGTAGGAGAACTATATATTGAACCATTATTTATAACTTGTAAACACAATATATTGTTATTGACGGATATGCAAGAAATATAACAACTCATTCATTCAACGTAATAATAATTGTTGAAGACAATAAATATATGCATGCATTCATCACATAACACATATATTACCGTGGTTCACCCCCTCCTGGGCTACGTCCACAAATATTTGTCTCTCATCTCTTTTATTATAGTATTTCCGCATCTACAGTGTCGCGTGCTTCCAACTCTTCTCAGTCGGGTAATAACTGTATGAGGCAAACTAGATCGCACCAGGATCCATAGCCTGCGATCTAACCCTCAATATCTACCCTCCTTCATCCTCTCTATCTCAACAACTTATACAAAATAGATTATACATCAAAATATTACATATCGCATCAACTCATGCATAACTAAAACAGTAAAAACAATAAATTTGACCCCCCCTATGCTACCTAAGTATCTATATTTATGTGCTTCTGGCTCTTCAACCATTACAATACATTACCAAAACCCTAACCCTAACGTTGTTATTTCTTCCCTACATTCGTGTGTGTTGTTCTTCCTTCTAGCTGTCGCTTTCCTCATGTATGATTTCCTTCCCAAAAACGCCTTGCTTTTTCTCTTTGGCCTACCTCCAACGGGCCCCGAAAAATGACATGTGGCTCATCCTGAGCCACCTAACCTTTGTATGCTTCCTTGATCTCCTTTGTGATCACCTAGAACATTTCCTTGAGCTTTGTTTCCTGTGTTTGTGCCTGTACAGTCTTCTCCTTGAGTGTGTCCACTATCTGGACTGCAATTGCATCACTGATCAATTCCATGCACTTTGCCTAGGTTTATGCTATGTGTGCCTTGGCTTCCTCTACTTGTGCCAGGACTTCTACTACCTGCTCTTGCAATGGTTCCATTTGAGCCTAATGCTCATGTTTCTATGTTTGTGCAGTGGTGAGTTCTTCCTGCAATCTCTTCATGTCCTGTGCCTCTTTGACACATTAAGTTATTGGCATTATCTTCTAACTCTGCTTGAGGTCTTGGATCACTGTGTTGATCCTTTCCTCTTCCTTGTCCCACTTTTGGACCTACGATCCTCCTCTAACTTAGTCCACAATTGCGTTGATTTATTGAACAAGTCAGTTGTTGTGATGACCTGTTGCTCTATCTCTTGCAGTTGTGTCATTGCCTCCTACTTCCTTTTCTCCTTTACTACTGATGGTGTGGTTGGTGTGAACTGGTCCCGAAGATTCTCAATCTCCTTCTAATATTGATCAATTTCATGCGCAATCTGATCAATCTTTTCTACTGCTATGATTTCATCTCTCCGCGCAGCCTATGGAATCTTCTCATAAGTTTCTGCCACTTTCTACTCCAATCCTTTTATCTGCTCCCTTTCCTCCTCGGTCTCTAACTTATCCTGTTCATAGAATATTTCCAGTGTGTCTTGTTTCTTTGTTGCCTGCTGCAACTTGGCTAAGCCTTTTCATGCCTGAGACTGTACCTCATGGTTTACACTAACCTGCAACTTGTGTAGTTCCCTAGATGGAATCTGCATCAACACCATTTGGATTTGGCTTAAATCCTTCAAGGGTGTCTTCCCCACAATCTTGTCCATGCACAGCATATTGGGTGTGATGTTGAATGTTGTGTTTAGTTACAGTATTGGATGGACTGGATCTCGTTCTTCTTCTTCCACTCTTTCGTATGTTTGCGATGTTGATGGTTCTGATCCCCTACTGTTGCATGTTGTCTTTACTTCTCCAATTTTCTTGAGGAATTGTTGTATGTCTTCCAACTCCTCTTGAATACTATCCATGTGGTGCACATCATGGTCAAAATACTCGGCTAGAAAGTCCTGGACCATTTGGGATATCATATCTTCATTGCCATCCATGATCGTATACTCTGGGGGTGTTCTTTGTGCCTTCGTTTTCTTGCATGCACCTCTTGTCTATGTGGTTGTCCTCTTGTTTCCCCTTGTTTCCTATGGGTTGGAACTTGTTGCGGTCCCTTGCATGGGCTTGGCCTATTTTTTCTGCTCCTTGGTCAGTTGTGTCTTATCCTTCTTCCCGTTCTGGGTCCCTCTCTTCATTGGCCCTTCTTTTGTCTGTGTTGTTTTTGCCTAGACCATTCTTCGTCTCTTGGGAACTTGGATTTCCTTTGGCTGGGTTTCTCCCTACCCTGCCTCTTCTTCTATTGTTCTTTCTGGCAATTCCTAGGTGAGGACTAGAATCTTCCACTCGTCATCCCATTCGTTGATAACCATGTCGATGTCACCCTTTGTGATATAGTAGAGCATCTATAGCCATTGTTTATCGGGATCCTTCCTTGCCTATATCCATATTGTATGTTGTGTGGCCTGGAAGTTGGAGATGTCTTTATACCATGCGACAGCCTATGGTGTGATCCTCCACATGTTGCAGATGGCTTCCTGCAGGTCACATAGGTATCCTTCAAAGATGGACCCGTTCATCATTTTGTGCTTAGCATCTGATGTGGCTTTAAGAATTAAGTATCTCGCTCCCTGGTTTGGCTTGGGTTTGGTACCAAAAGTTACATACCTTGGCTCTCTCCATCCCATGAAGTTTATTAACGTGATTAGCCATGAATAGTGAAACTCTGTGCCTAAATCCTTTGGGGGTGTCATTTTCCACAGCATTCTACACTCCTCCAAGTGTTCCATTGGTGCCCCTTGTCCATCATACTTCTGTTGCTTATTGTTTTTTTGTTCTGCCTTGAACCTTATGCGCGGTAACTACTTACATTGGTACCAATCTGTGATCATCTCTTTGTGTGCGCCCCATTATCTTGTAGGTGTGGCCTTGAGTTCTATATCAAGTGCTAACAGTATCTGGTTCTCTAATACTTCATCTTCATATTATTCTAATAATGTTTCCAAATTGTTTACTCCATGGAAACTAGGTGGTTCTCTGATTTCTGTGTCGACCCATCTTACTGCGTGGGATATTCTTGCACATCTTCTCGTGGATACTTTGTGTAAACTTTGTTGCTAGTTATCTAAACTAGTATTTGAGTCTGTTGCACATGAAGTAATTCTCCTCCAACTAAGTATCCCATATGCAGTTGGGTTCGAGTAATCCTCATCGCGTGTAGGTGTTCTATACAACTGGATAATTTCCTCTAAGTCTAGGCAAGTAGGTTCTACAAACCTCTCTCCTTCCGATGGATCCAATAGCATGATGACCCTGTATTCTCCTGACTCGAATGTCATTTTCCTAGGCTTCAAGTTGATTATGGACTGGTTGTCAAATGCCCAATCTAGACCAAGAAATGTTGGGTAAGGTGTTGTGCCATACACTATTTCAATGACTTCAAAATCTACTTTAGTGTGCACTCCATCTAGGACTATTGTCACTCCTTTCAGTCTACCGATTGGTAGGACTCTATGTTGGTTTGCTAGTTTCAATTGAACAGGTGAATATCCTAATGTGGGATCTCCCATGCATTTCCATGTCTTCTTTGGTAATACATTAAATTTGGATCCTAGATCTAGTATGATGTCTCCCATATTGAAATCTCCAATATTGGCATTCAGTCTAAATTCCCTACTTGTGCTTCTTGTTTTGTGTAGGTGATTCACTATTTTTTGTTCTAGTTTTCCTTCTGTCTCGATGCTACAATTTTCTAGCATGTTTTACAATATTTTGATAGATGATGGATCACTTAATACCTTTACACATGATTGCAAAAATCCTTTGATTGTACTTACTTGTCCCATGGAATGTATTTCGTTGGTATTATCCAATAACAAAGGCATTTCGTATTCTGGTGCTTCCTTACTTTGTTGCGTAGTTGAAGTCGTCGCAATATCTTCCTTATGGAATTCTTGTCGAGCTTGCTTAAATGTCTCCTTTTCCTTCTACACGTCAAATTGCTTCCTTGGTTCGGCATTCTTTTTCACCCATTGATTTTGTACTGGTTCTTGTCGAGCTATGTCATCTCTTGTTTTAGCCCCTCCATGAGTGACTATGTTGACGTTTCATCCTTCATCCCTTGCTTCGGCTAAAATCCACTAAACATTCTGGTTGTTTTGGTTCCTCTTTTACCAGATCTTTAGTAGTAGTGTCCAACATTCTTCTGTGTCGTGATCTGATGCAAGTTGTTGGTGGAAGTGGACATTCTCTTGCATAATGTCCCAGTTGTTGAAAATTGTGACACACCACTCGTCCTCTACCTCGTCTGAAACCTCCTCTTGCTCGTCCTCCACCTATGTAGCCTGCTCTATCTCCTCTCGATGCATTATACTAAGGCACCTGATTATACTGCACGGTATTGTACTGAGGTTGTGTTGCGTTGTATGGTGGCTACACGTTATTGTATGGTTGTTTCGCATTGTTGTATGGAGATGGAACTAGATTAAACTGTGGTGCAACTTGCCTCGTCATCATTTCTTCCTGCACTTTATATGCTTCTAATGTCATTTATCGCATCGAATCCATAGTTCTACAATCTTTGTCGTCATGGCCCACTGACTTGCAAAAGGTGCAGTATGAATTCTTTGGGATTGTCTGGTATTTTTGCATCATTGGGAAGTGATAGGGGTCATGACCCAGTTTCTTATAGACTTCACACCATGGTCCTCCTATGGGTAGCGGGTTTGGCATTCTTGAAGCCATATATTGTGTGAATGTTGGACATTTGTTCCTGTGGTGGCCTTCTATCCTGCATGTGGTACACCAAACAACTTCTCGTTTGTCCTTGCTTTATTCTGGTTTATTTGAAATGTTAAGTTCTTCAAGTCCTCCTTCATCTCTTCAATAGCTAGGTCTGTCTGCTGGTACATGTTTTCTTCCAATTGTAAGGCTACCTACAGAGCCTCTACCTACATATGGAACTTCTGTTGTCGCAATGGGAATTTTAAGTGTGGGAGGAGTGAATTGAAAAACAAGTGTCGATGTTGCATATCGGTCATGAGATATTTTAACTTTCCCTTCAGTCGCTTGAATATATGGTCAATATCCCATATTAAATTTTCTAGTTTTTGTCAGATTTCTATCATCTCATTCATGTATTGATCCTCTAAGCTCAGCCTCTAGAACTCATGTTGTCCCTTGACTAAGTTTTGGATATCCTTGGTCATGTTTGACCTCTTTTGGGACTTCGACATGATGATTGAAGGTGGAGCACAAGTTGAAGCAGAGATCGTGGGATCTTGGCCCCTTTTTAGGGAATTTTTTGGGATTAGGGTTTATGTAACGGGTATGGGATGTCGGCCCATGGGTTTACCCATGTCTAGGCCCATTTTGTAATGTAAAAATATATATCTAGGCAATGTAGGAAGAGGCCAATGTGCTAGGTGAAAACAGTTGTGGATGCTTTGTGCATGCTATGTGTTAAGAACTTGCAGAGCTAAGTGCAAGTGATTGTAAAAAGCTTGTGTATAGACAGAAAAAAGGCTTTGTACTTAAACCTAGCTCAGGGAAGGAGGATCTAGTGAGGTGTGTGTAGATATATTGTCCTATGCAGAGTGGGTTCTGAGGCTTTGTGAATGTAAGGAGATTGACAGAAGATAATAAAGAAGATGAAGAGCTGGTGGACGTAGCCCCACACTGGGGTGAACCACGTATATCCTGTGTTATAGCTGGTTTATGAATTATGGTTGTATGTTAGTGATGTGATTTATGCTTAGTGTCGATATCTTTATGTATGATGCATCTAGTATACTATCTTAGTGCTTAGTAATGTGAATGAATGCTAGATCTGATTTCCCTCCATATGGTAAGTGCTTAGATGTGTTAGATCTATTTGAATACTGCATTTCTCTATAATTAGGGTTTGGATCTGCGACGTGAAAAAGGGTTAATTATTGATGAATGTTAACTGCTAAGTGCTTTGTTAAGTGGTATAATCACATATCTGTGTCCCAGCTAGGTTGCAGACATTTGAGTCCTGCAACCACCCCTGCCTCTACCTCGGGTGAGACTTCATCTACTTCGCAGGTGTTGTCGAAAGGGTCGGTAGTTAGGGTTTTGTCAGTGCATTGTTAAAGCGTTGAACCCTGGGTCTTCCCCTATGCCAACAAATGGTTCTGTTGTTGGGACCCAAAACTATGATTGTTGGGAACTGAAGAAAAGAAAGATCTGTGCGTAGATCTATTTCTTTAGTGCGCATCATTGACTTGCGAAGCTCTGTGCTAAGAAGAGAAGTCTGATCTGAAGAAAAGAGGTAAGATATTGAAGCTTTGTTCTCTAAGAAAGGTAAGATAACTGAAAAGTTTTGTTTTGAAAGAATGGATCTAGGTATGTTTGATAAATTTTGTCCTAATCTGAAAACTAGGGCAAAGTTAAAAGAGAGAAGATTTGATATGAATAGATTTAATAGAAATAATGAAAGGTATGTTATCCCTATGCATAGAAATAATGTTTGGACTAACAAATGGATGCAGGATCCTAGAATAAATTTTTTTCAAGTTAGTTACTGTGATCCCAGTGCGCAGTACAGGAAAGGTTGGGGATCATTTAATAGAAAGAGAGGATTAACCCTTTGTTACAGTTGCAGAAGACCAAGACATCTTGTTAAGGAATGCCTTGGTAGAAGACCTAGTTGTATTTGTTGTAAGTCTATGGACCATGAAGTTTTGGATTGTCCTAGAATGATTGATAAAGTTGAAAAGATGAATATGAAACAAGAAAAATATGAGACAAGCCAAGAAACTAAGGATATGATAGAACCCCAGAAAGAATCAGAGTCTATATTACTACAGATGAAAGAAACCTTGAATGACCACAGAAATATCAACTTATCATAGGTCTTAAAAGAGAAAGAGTACATAGAAACAAGAATAGGATACTTCAACATAGACTGTGTCCTGGATAAGGAAACACAGGTGAATATCATGACAGAAAGAACTTGGAAAAATTTGGGAAAGCCTGTTATGGTTCCTTCATTAGGAGGAATAGGATTATTTAGAGGAAAACTAATAACCCTATGTGGAATACTTACCCAGACATCTATGAGTGCTCATGGCACTTCGACAGAAGAAAAATTTGAGATCGTGAAGTTTGTTGAGAACAACACCCCATTTGCTATATTGCTAGGAAAAAACTGGATTGAGAAAGATTAGATACGAAGGAAACAAGAAGAGGAGGATCTAGAACAGAAACAGAAATAACTAAGAGATTTCATGGCTAGGAGAATAGCGCACTTACTGGAAGAACAAGGGAACCAGTTGAAGATACTAAAGACCAAAGATATGGATGTCGAAGTTGAAAGGACACAGGAAGACTGGAGACACTTGTCTAAACAAAAGAGTGGAGCACCTACCCCAGAAAGAGAAGAAGTATTACCTTTGAAACCTATAAAATACCCCCCACAATGTGAAGTTATCATGCCAAGAGGAGATAAGAACGATAATGGAAAGAGGAAACCAGTAATTCAGATCACAGGAAAGAAGGCCAAAAAGCTCAGTAAGAAGAGGGAAAAGTTAGAAAAATTGCAAGAAGCTCCAGAAAGAACTTCGCAGAAGAAAGGTTTCTATAACTCGAAATTCACTGGAATATCAGTATAGCACAGATAGGCACTTCACCATGATGAATGAATATGACCGTTGGAGGCAATATCATCATTCAATCGATGCTCCTAAATGGTTAGGAAATAAGTTATGGCCCAAAAGTTTGCCATTGGACCATTGGGACCGTGCCATAACGTATGGAATTGCATTGAATAAGGCTTTGCAACCTGTTGAAATAAATTGTTACGGTGATATCTATTTATCCTGTCGAGCATTGCACCGAGAACACATTTTCCAATTGTGATTATTCGAGCCCATAGAGAACTAGTTGATTTCATGTAGTGATCATTGAGACCTTGCCATCCATTCTGTTAACATTGAGTATTGTTCACCGACCTGAGATATCAGATCTTGAGTGTGCATGTTGGATGAAATTAAATCAACGTAAAAATTCATCGAAGAGATTCTAATAGACCTCATGGCCGAGAAGGTGATGTCTGCAGGCATCCAAGCCTCATCAATGCGAGGAGTGAAAGCCTCCCCATCCATTGCTTATGGATCTGGACCATCCCGAGCTGCAACCAATAAAATAACCAAGCATCATGATGACTTGGCGAATGTGAAGCTAATTCCATCCATCCTACCTGAATACAACCCACCCCTAGTCGGTGTGGTGAATCGTGATAGTGTCTCGAGGGACTTTGACTACATAGTCGTCACTTTGTACCTCTCGAAGGGAATACAAGTAGTCATACCACAGTCGGAGAGGATTCCAACCTTGAAAATCAGTGACTATAACCTAGGAGACCACAAGAGCTATGGCATGATTGCACCTCACAAATATTTTACCAAAACCAAGGGGAAGAAGTCGAAGATCATCCCCTAGCCATGGACCATTGTCTTGAATGTGATGAAGATACCACATTTTGGAAGGCACCAGGAGGTTAATGTGTGTGTTAAGCTCATGTTTTCATGCTTCCATGGTGGGTATCTATGGTTAGACAGACACATCACCGTCGATCCGGCGTTGATCCATAGGATCAGCAGATTGAGCATGCAGGGACGAGATTCGCAAGACTTTTATCCAGGGAAGGATGCAAACCACTCCCTGGCACAAAAGATCAAAGACACCTACGAATATGTAGAGAAAGGGACGTGAGGCTACAAGGTAGCCTCCATTCAAAATGGTGCAGTGTGCCTTGATTTCCAGTTGATTGTTGGTAAGCTAAAAAGAAAGAATAGACCCACATAGGTCACAGGGTTTTTCGTTGACCTCACAGGAAAATGTGTGGAAGGACTACAAATGAACTTGGCCAGTTACCAAGTCAATCAGTTAGAACTGGATTATCGCGAAGCTCAGGATAAGGGTTGTGAGTTCCATTTTATTTGGTTTTTTATCCTCATCATGTTTACTACTTGGGAGATGCCGGAAGGTGTGACCTTCCCTAACATTGACCCATTTGAGCCACTCGCTGTGAAGTTCACCACGCTCTGGTATTCGAGCGATATGGGGAAACAATGGCAGTCAAACGCAGTATTCCATAACTACTACCTATAGCTAAAGAGGGATATTGAATCTTTCCCTCGTATGATGTTGAACACCCTGGATAGGTTCAAGCCCCTTATGAAGTTTCATGCAGATAGGAATTTTATTTATATTACTGCACACACAGACGAAATTAAAGAAGAGATTTAGTCCTACTACAAGCTCACAGAGGAGGACCTGGAAGAAATCACTAAGGAATGGCCTGCGGAGTTCCTTATACCAGTTATCCAGGCAACACTATTTGTTCCCAACCTCATTGGAAGTCCAGTGGTTACTCACGAAGAGTATGATGCACCCAGCAGTAGCAGGAATAAAAATAAGAAAGATGTACAGAAATTACACAGCACATCAGAAGAGACTGCATCAGATTCACCTAGTGGAGGAGGAAACGACAAAGTGGACAAAGACGAAAAATAAGGGGAAGGAGACAATAAGAAGCAAGGAAAAGKGACATTGCCTAGGAACCCCCTTGAAGAGGTAGCAACATATAAGAAAATAAAKCTTTCCTCAATGAAACCTACATCGYAGAAGAATTCCAAAGCAAGTAAGCTGAAGYTGCAGACTGTACTCACAGTCGATGACTTTGACTTCATTATCGCAGTTGTATCAGATGCCTCAGAAGATATTTTATAGAGAACTAAATCCAAACAAGAAGCCATGTATGATAGAATTGAGACATAGCTAAGAGGTGTACAGCAAGCCCTTCACTCCAGCCAAGCAGTTCCCACTGCGCCCCCRCCACCAGAAGAACCMGAGTTGGGAGATGATCATACCCAACTCCAAAGAATAGCTGACGCGACTGAATCTCACCTTCGTCGCATGTAGGAAGAAAAATAATATGCCACAATGGCCTTGAAGCACTCACAAGAGGAAATCATATAGCAACGTCGAGTTGCAGAGTAGAAGAAGGACGACCTCCAAACCAAGTTCGAAGAAAATAAAGCGCAAATCCAACAGGAGAAAGAACAGATGCTCATAGAGCAGGTCAGAGTTAAATAAGTATTCAACGGAGCACTTTGCTCTGTGACAGGCTTGGAGTAGATGGAAGAAGACTCGGTAGTAAATCAAGTCGTGAAGCTTGTTGAAGCCATTCGGTAGCTTCAATAGAGGGTCGCAGAACTAGAGCTACAAACAGTGCCAAGCACTCCACAGGAAGTGCAAGACCAGAGAGAAGAAACTAGCTATAGTGTAGTTGAAAGGATCAAAGCATTAGCCATGGAATGTAAACAACTAAGCAGTCACAGTGCACATACTTATGAGCACCTTACCGAGGACCCTGAACTGAAGACAATGGATTCGTAGCTCCAGGAAGCAAAGCAACAAGAAGTAGTAGTACAAGCATAGTTGAAACTCCTATCAGTAGTTGAGAGGATGAAAAGATCCCAAGAACATAACATGGCTCAATAATAGGTCAATGCCATACAAATTAAAGTCATGGAAGTGACTCAGAAGCTCCAGTCAGTCCAGGATGCAGCTTGCTTAATTTTTTAGGAGATTGAAGGCTGAGGAGCATAGCTAGAACAATTAGTCACTTAGGTATAATAGTTCTTATAAGGACCTGTGAACGAGGTATTTATTCAAGAGTTTGTCGAGCAGGATGCCTTGGCACAGTAATAGGTTGAAGCAGCTTGAGACAAGATTGAGACTTTTGAGGCAAATTTACCCAAACCAAAGTGACTATGGATGAGTTATAGGTGAGTGTTGGGGGCCTGTTGGCCCTTGAACAAGTTTTGTAGATCCTTTTTAATGTTTGACCTCTTTTGGGACTTCGACAGGCTGGTCGAAGGTGGAGAGCAAGTCGAATTAGAGATTGTGGGATCTTGGCCCCTTTTTAGGGTAGTTTTTGGGATTAGGGTTTATGTAATGGGTATGGGATGTCAGTCTATGGGTTTAACCATGTCTAGGAACATTTTGTAATGTATAAATATATATCTAGGTGATGTAGGAAGAGGCCAATGTGTTAAGTACGAATAGTTGTGGATGCTTTTTGCATGTGATGTGTTAAGAACTTGTAGAGCTAAGTACAAGTGATTGTAAGAAGCTTGTGTATAGACAGTAAGAAGGCTTTGTGCTTAAACCTAGCTTGGGGAAGGAGGATCTGGCAAGGAGCATTCAGATATCTTGTCCTATGCAGAGTGGGTTCTGAGGCTTTGTGCATGTAAGGAGATTGACAGAAGATAATAAATAAGATGAAGAGTTGGTGGAAGTATCCCCACACTGGGGTGAACCACGTATATCCTGTGTTATGGTTTCTTTGTGCATTATGGTTGTATGTTAGTGATGTGATTTATTCTTAGTGCCAATATCTTTATGTACAATGCATCTGGTATATTGGCTTAGTGCCAATATCTTTATGTACGATGCATCTGGTATATTGGCTTAGTGCTTAGTAATGTGAATGAATGCTAGATCTTGTCTCTTTCCATATGCTAAGTGCTTACATGTGTTAGATCTGGTTCAATATTGCATTGCTCTGTAATTAGGGTTTGGATCTGCGATGTGAATAAGGGTTAATTACTGATGAATGTTAACTTCTAAGTGATTTGTTAAGTGGTATAATCATAGATCTATGTCCCAGCTAGGTTGCATAAATTTGAGTTCTGCAACCACCCCTACTTCTACCTCGGGTGAGACTTCATCTGCTTCGTAGGTGTTGCCGAAAGGGCTGGTAGTTAGGGTTTTGTTGGTGCGTTGTTGAAGCATTGAGCCTTGGGTCTGCCTCTGTTCCAACACTCATTTATCAGTAACTTCTTAATGTCTCTCAATGTCCTTGTCATCCCAGGAGAACTGTTTGGGTCGAGACTCATGTACCCCTCTAGTGCGCGGTCTCTTAGCATAATCGCTAGTTGCGCAATTTTGGTATCTTCATCAGTGATCTATTTGTTTCCCAAATATTTGAACAAATGAAAAAATGTTTCTTAGGGTCTTATGCTTCTTCTCCTCAAAATTTTGGTAACCTGATGGTAGGATTGTGTCCTGCCATTCTAAACGTCGAACGACTACCTCCGCGTGGTGTATATACTTGACTAGTGCTTCCAGAACTGGCTCCTCCAGTTGTTGTTCCTTGCGTAGATGTACTTCTTGTTGTCTGGCTACTTCTGACCTTTGGTTTTCTAAATGGTGGTGTTCTCTTTGGTGTATTAGTCACACATGGGTTTATGGGTTCCACACTGACATTAATATGGATAGGATTGTTTCCTTATCTTCCCTCTCTTGGACCTCTCGTCTTCCTCTCATATGTTGCGCATAGGATTTCCTCAATCTACTCCACAGCCCATAGATCCTCTACCTCTTCCTCATCACTCGCCAAGCCTTCCCTTGTGGCTACGGCCCTCTTCTTGGTATTCATCTTGTATTGGTAGGGTACTCTGCTACACGTCTTTCTAGTTGTTTCCATGATTTACTTGATCTGGTCGTCGTCCATCATGATCAGGTCCAAGGGTTCCTCCTTCTTTCCATTATCCTTTCCTCCTTCCATTTCTCCTCTTTCTGTCAGTGCTTCCCCCCTTCCCCCATGCATGTAAGGAAGTTTAGTTTTCTGACTCCATTGTTAGTACTCCTTTGTTATATAGAAATATCTTAATAGAAGTATATAGTGATCAAATGTACCTTCCTCGAGGTACACTTAGGAACTCTTGCTCCATTGTGTTGTATGACTTCATTGTGTTGACTGCAAACTCTATTATAAAACCTACCACAATACTGTCAAGACAAAAATCTATTGCACAGGTGAACTTGTTGTTCACCTACTATAACTGCTCAATCTATATTGGGGTCCACTCTAGATATCGAATCCAGTTCGTTGTGTGGTTATCCTTCAACCTTAGTATCCACTACTGCAACAGATCTGGAATATCCCAGAAAAAGACTTTGTGTGAATCAGTAAACATGTATTTCTCAAGATATTTTTGAGGTGTTAGTCTAGGGTTTCTATTGTCTTTTTGTGCAAACTTCGTCTCTTTGGTTCTTAGTCGAGTTTCAACCTCTTCTTTTGTGGGATTCCATGGTTTCAATGTTCCCTTCTAATGGCTCATTGCTCTCTGCCATAATATTTTCTTGATCTGCCTCTGACAGATCTTCTACTTATCTCATATATTCAATCCTCTCATGTTCCTACCAACGGCAACAGAACCATTTTTTGGTCATTATTCTTCTATATTGTCTGAGTTTATTGACCCAAGTTTCATGTATGTTCAGGTTTCCAACAAAGCCTCTAAAATTATTGGCCCTCCTAGTAGACCAGAAGGCAACACATCACACAGAATGTGATACGCAGTCTCAATCGAGATATATTTAATGGGTGGTTGTAAGACTCAGGTGTTTAAAGCCTAGGATTGAGTGTGAGGTAGGAGAGCTATACATTGAACCATTATTTATAACTTGTAAACACAATATATTGTTATTGACGGATAAGAAGGAAATATAAAAACTCATTCATTCAACATAATAATAATTGTTGAAGACAATAAATATATGAATGAATTCATCACATAATAAAGATATTACCATGGTTCAACCCCTCATGGGCTACATCCACAAATATTTGGCTCTCATCTCTTTTATTATAGTCTTTCCACATCTACAACGTTGTGCACTTGCAACTCTTCTCAGTCGAGTAAGATCTATATGAGGTGGACTAGATCGCACCAGGCTCCCCAACCTATGATCTAAACCTCAAGATATACCCTCCTTCGTCCTCTATAGCTCAACATCTTATACAAAATAGATTATACAGCAAAATATTACATATTGCATCAACTGATGCATAACTAAAATAGTAACAACAATAAATATGACCCCCTTTGATACCTAAGTATCTATATTTATGTGCTTCCGGCTCTTCAGCCATTACAATACATTACCAAAACCCTAACCCTAATTTCGTTAGGTCTTCCCTGAATGCGCACGTGTTATTATTCCTTCTAGATGTCGCTTTCCTCGTGCATGCTTTCTTTCCCAAAAATGCCTTTGTTTTTCGCTTTGGCCTACCTCCAATAGTGAGGACGTAGAAGGGATAGCATATATGGGGTGCGATATTTCACTAGACATAAACCAAATGTCAAGATATTGTGGGTAATGGACTGTGGTAGGGGCTAATATTTCATGTGGGAAATTTACCGAAGAATTGGGAGGGTTCGGGGGAACATCCTTAGACAGTTGTAAGGTGAACCAGGGAGGGGTAGAAAGTGACTCTAGTTCAGGGGAGGAGATATGAACAGTATCTGGATAGGGGATGGGGGGAGTAACCTGCATCACATGAGGTAAGGTGGTTGTATGAATTTGAATAGGGGTTGATTGATGACGTCGGTATTCAATAATCAATTGACATTGGTATGTGAAATGAGAAAGTGAGTCACAGAGAGAACAAGGACATCATATATGTTCAGGGACTGATGTAGAGACATAACGGATGTTAGTAATGTGGGTAGTAGTAGGGAGAGCCTGAGGGGGGCTAGGCTAGGATGTTACGCGTAATGTAGCCAATGTTTGTCAAAATTGAGGTAGCACTGGGCAATGATGAGTATAATGGTCGTATTCTGAGCATATGGCACAAGTGAATTTGGTTCACAACCCTTTGTTTCCTGTAGTGGAGGAATCAGGAGTAGTAGTGGACATACTTAGTGGAGTGGTGATAAATTTGGTTTCTTTAGAGAGTCGGATCTGATTGCATAACTCAGGGAGGATAGGGCATCGATTAGTGGGGTGCCCATCTCTTTTGCATAGTGTGCAAGAAATTTGAAATTGAGGGGGAAGTGGAGTTGTGGGCTATTTCTTCTTTGATCTTCCCCCAAAAGCGACAAAGGTGCCTATAGTGGGGGAGGATGGTGGTGTGGAAGGATCCTATACTGGAATTTTCATCGGTATTCCCTCTATCTGAGGAGGGAGAGATGGTTGAGGAACCATAGCAGGTGGGTGTAGATACTAGACAGGGATGGAAAGCACCATGTTAGGAAGGGTAAGGGTTGCATCTACCTAGAATGATTTGACTCCGAGTGGGGGGTAGAAGAAGGGAATTTGGGTAATGGCTTGGGGAACTGTCTCCCAAACCGATATTTTCCCCTGGAAGGGGGGGGAATCAGGGATAAGTGGTGTAGTGGGGTTCTCATTGGATTCCTAAGGAAATGGTTCTTCCACGGGTGGAATGTAGATATGAGGGAATGCCTTTGTAGGCGGAATGGTGTCTCTGGTATATGTGCCATTAGAATATACTACACACACTTATGTTGAAGGGTGTAGGAGGGGTGTCACTCCATGATATGCCCCCAGTAAGGATGAGTCTTTCAAAATTTTGGGACCCATGTCAATGACTGAATAAGCGTCCATTCTAGTGCGAAAAAGGGGGAGAATGTTATCAATGTTTGCGGAATGTTTAGGCTCATAATGTGTGATTTGGTCAATGGTGATGATCTTCCCTGTTAGCACTCTGTAAATTTGTTCAACTAATAAAAAAAACAATAGAGGTAACCTACAAACCAAATTTAGAGTTGGGTACTAGCTTGTTCAAATTAGAGAGGTCTCTCTCTTGTCACTTGATATTTCTTTGACAATCAATGGCTAGGTTTTTGTTATTTTTGGGGGTTTTTTATAATTTTGTTGGCAAGGAAGAGGAGGGACACTTCGAGCTATGGAGTCAAACTCCTAAAAACGAATGGAAGCACTGACTGGTCTGTAGAACTCTTCAAAGGATAAAGGCTAAATGAGGTGATAAATCTGAGTTATAAATTGTAAATTTGTAGAGTGTGGGAAGAAAAGAAAACATATAATTGCATCAAAGAATTAAATAAATGAATTTTGAATTGGTTAGGAAGAACTTAACACAGTTTAAATTTCTTCAGTTGAGAGCATCACAAGATGAATTATGGGCCTTTGACTATCCAATTTAAACAGAAGACAATACAAATGAAATAAGAAATATAGGAAATACATACAAAGGGAGGAGACAAAACTCAAATCACCACCATTAGAATCTTTTCAAAAAACTTGAAGACTTATGCATGTGTATTCAATTCAGCTTCAGAAAATTACATTCAAGTTTCGAATAGCTAAAATCGTGCCCTTGCATTTTTGCCAACAACTAATACATTTGGGACTCCTAATATTTATACAAGATGAGTTCCTTTGGTTTGAAAATGATTACAATGATTGAAATGAAACATTTTAGTTTCTGAAACTGATTACAATGATTACAAATAATAGTTTCGGTTTGAAATCGATTACAATAATTAGCAAGAAAATGTTTCATGATCTATCTTATGATTCCTTTGACTCTTCAGTCCCATTCTTTGTGAATTGTTCCGCTCTGGTATTCCACTTTATCTTCCATCTTCAGTGACATCTAGACGTCATCTACTGGACCCTGGAAAATGACACTTTGTCTTACCCAGCCGTACTATCTCCTTCCATTGCAAGTCAGAAGGGATATCATAATCTATCATTTCTTTGATTAGGATATCATAGTCCAATTTTAACTGCTTCGAACTAATTCAAAATCTCAAAGTATGAAATTAGGTGCTCAACTAATGTAGCTCCTTTCGGATTTTCCTCCAGGGTTTCAAACTTGGAGTGATCCATTATGCACTGAGTGAGACGGCCATTGTGTTCTTCCTGATCATACAATTTTTCCTTTCCATCCCAAAATGGTGAGAGGCCTTTGATAAACAAATCTTCAAACAAATCTTTGAACTCTTGCACACTTTGCTATAGCTGTGTTGCCTTGGTCTAGAATAATTTCAACAGGTTATGTTTAGCAATAACCCTCCTAGCCCAGATAATCAATGTAGTTATGTCTTTAACTCCAATAGTGTGAAGTTCTACAATAGGAATGGAGTTGAGTAGACTTATGGCATTTTGGGCCCATTTTGATGGATTCTTTGTTAAAGTCGCATTCACAACATTGCACCTACTTCTAGCTATGATGGCTATGTTGTTTTTTATCATTGATGAAATTCAAATACACTATGAACTTGGCAGCTTCAGTAGATATGRAGTCCCAAATGATATGTTTGGCCCCCTGCAACAGGCCTTTGCCTCTTAATCTCATCTTCAACTTATCTATCCTTTCCTGCAATAATTCATTCTCCTTTTGAAATTGAGCCATTATTTCATCCTTTGCTTTCATTACCTGCTTCAATTTATCTATGCTCCCTTTTATCCCTTTTATTTCTCCTTCTTTCAGACTAATGTGTGACATAGCTTGGACAAGCCCTTCAGTGTTTGGCCCAGCTTCTGCAGCAGGAGGTACAACTACAACATTGTTTAGCAATTATTTTTTCTCTTGGGACCACCTCCCCTTTTCTCCTTCTAGCTGCAACGCCTTAGCCTTGTATTCCAATGCCTCTTGATGAAGTGTTTCATTTTCCTATTCTATAGCAACCAATTTTGTTTTTAGTGGATGCTCTATGGCATACATTTTCACTTTATTCTTCAAGATTTGAATTGATTTGTATTTTTCATCCAATGAGGATTTCACCCCTTGGGGGCCTTCAAATTCCAGCCTCTTGACCTAAATCTGCCAAACTCTACTAGATGCTTTTTCTTTCCTCAACTGCCCTTCCAATTTCATTGCATAAGATGACAACTTTGAATTCTTCAAGCTTAAACTTAGGTAATTAGAAAACAACATATCATTGGCATTCTTATGGAATTTGACCTTGTCTGGAGCACTGATGTTGTCATACCTTATCTTTATCTCAGATACTTTGTCTTCATCTGCAACTGCAATGTTAAAGGTCCTCTTCTCAACATCCCTTACTGTGAACAAAGAAGATTTATGTTGAGAAATATTTTCCACTTTAGGGACTAAATCCCTCATCTCACCCAGAGCTATGTTTCCCTTTTCATCATATTGTTTTGCCAATTCTTCTTTATATTGATAAGTTTCCCCAGATGTTTTGTCAAAGATGTGTTTCTTGTTGTTAATGGTTCTTGAGTTGCCTTCACTTTGGAGTTTTCTTTCCTTTTCAACCTCTACAGTGCTAGTGCCACTTTCCACCATATCTAGATTTACTTGTTATATGGGATCTTCTTCCTCTAAATCCACTATCTATGGAGACTGTGTAATCTTCATATTCTTAGGAGCAGTTTGTTAATCATTGGTACCCGTGGCCTCTGAATTGCTTATTTTTTTGTAAATACGTGTCTTAGGAACCTTGAATATAAGTTTCTGAGGATCTTTTTGTGTTTGACCTTGTTGCAGGGTTGCCTCCACTTGTTGTGTTTGAGTTGGTTGCAATATTTATTCCATATCAGCACAGACTTCTAGGTTTTCTAGCTTATCAAAACCATCAACATGTTCATGCTCATAAAGGGGAATTTTTGTTCATCAATCTTCTCTTGGATATGATTTGGTGTGGATCATATCTCCTTCCCTGTAGTTGTGCAAACCCAAACTCTTTGAGCTTTGCTTGAATCTGAAATAAGCATGATCTAATTTTGACAATGAAGGGGCCAATGATACAAGGGAATTTGAGGTTGGAGGCTTTGTGCAATTTCAGGAAATGATTTGTCTCATATGTGATTCTCTTCCTGATGAATTCAAGGGAAAACACTCTGGGGTTTATAAAAATAGGAAATAGTTAGGGGGATTCATGACAACCATAAACCCATATTATTTTTGAGTTCATGAATAGTACCCAATCCCCCACTATTTTCTCTGGATTTGGCTATAGATATCTCCTCATGTCATCCAAAAATCTAGGGATGGTGGTGTTGAAAATCAAACTGTAAACTCTGGACATGACTTTGTTGATTAAGATGAGCAATGTAATCCTTTTACATTCAGTTGATACAAATGTTGCTTCAGGAAATTCTCTCTTATGTCTCTAGGAAAATCTTCAGCAAATAGGTGTAGTATTTGAAATGCCTTAGAGAGTGAAAATTTACCATATTCTTATGGATATTATCAGCTATGAATTGATCAAAACTGATGCATACTAACAGACCAAACTCTGACTTACAAAATTCTAAAAGGAAGCCGAGCATGACTTCGACCACATGTTTTTCATTGTCTAGAGCTAAAGTTTGACTCAATAGGGAACAGACCCATTGTACTTCAATAACCATTATACTCACATTCATTGGCAAAGACAGACTCTCTGAAAAATGTTCGGGTTTGACAATTGTCTATAAAAACAAATCTCAAACCTCTCATGGACATTCTTTGTATACCTTAATTAGATTTTCTTCATTGAAAGGTTCGAACATTGCAGAGAAAGACTGTGGTATATAGAGGGAATCTCGAATCGACAGACTCTCTACCCTACACATGACCTCGGACCCTCATTTATTCATGATGACTCTTTCTTCATGTGAATATTGTTCGGTGCACCAACCTATAAACTCGAGAAAGGGGAAAGAAATTTCTACAGCATAAGGGACTGAGGTGGCATGTACTACTTCAAGGAACGGTTTACACCTTCGTACATTATCGTACATGTTGCTTCTAGACACATAGATAGGAGAAATGGTGATTTGAGTATCAAAGACATCTTAATCTTAGTCAATTAGGGCTTCTTCATTCACCACAAGATATTTCTCTGTTACTGAAGTTATGATAGGATCCATGGTTGAAATGAAAAATACCTGGAAAATAGAAGAAATGGCGTGTAATCAGAGTACTGTTGAGTTGCAGTTGAATGAGGGTGGTCGCACCAACCTTCAAACCGTCCAATGTTTGAAAAATAATAAAATAACCAACAAAGTGCCCTTTTATACTTTTCCAAATTTTGGGTGTGTGAGGAAGTGGTTTGGGGCAACCCATTTTTCACCTTGAAATGTATCTAGTGGTGCCACGTATCCCCGATTGAAAAGCACATTTTAAATTTCAACCCTCTTTCCAAAATTAACCTACACGCAATTTATCCCCCCAAATTTATCCTCGATCGTCGATATGGAGAGTTCGTGGTGTGCAATGTATCAAGTTCCATAATATTAGCACCCCCACAAAATTTAGCTTATCCCTACCATATTTATCCCCTTCCTTGGTTTATCAAGCTTCCAAACCAATTTAGCATCTCGCTGGGTCTTGAAATCTTGATTTCACACAAAAACTTTAATGGTGACTAACATGGGCTCCAACTGGGGATGTTATCCTCCCAGGGAGGTAACAAAGAATGGCAGACCAAGTTCCTAACCATTGGGATTTATTCCACTCATGCAAAATCGATCAACATCGTATTCACAAAAAAAATTTCACGTAACTCAAATTATCCTCAGCATAACTTAGGGCCTTCGCTTCGGGCTTCAATTTCTGCTAATTTGATTTATATTGCTTCAAATGAAGAAACAAATGGTTATATACAATGAATGGAAGGGTGAAAATTATTTTAATCGAGATAATGCTTGAGAAACCTTTCATTCACAAGTCCTCCACCAACGAGATCTCCATTATGTTTATGTAGCAGATAGACATTATTTCCATGGTATGCCACAATTTTGAAAGGTCCCAACCACGGATGGTCAAATTTCCCATACTTTCCTCTGTCTTCATTCCCGGCATCCCATTTCAATACCAAATCCCCCAATTTGAAATCATCTTCCTTAGTATGCCTGTCAAAATCCTTTTTAATTTTGTCTTGGTGTAGTTGAGAATTGTTGAAATCTTTCTCTCTTGTTTGTTGGACATTGATTAGTTCATTTTTCCTCCTTTGAGTGGCATCTGGTTCAACATCTTTCTCCTGTAACAATCTCATGATCCATCAGGATTTTTCGAATGACTATGGTTGAGTTTAATTAGCATGCATTAATTGACCATTGGGAAACTTAACGAAAGAGCGAGAAAAGAAATGAATTATATAGCCATTAACATATTTTCAGATCTGAAAAACAATGAAAAACAGCAAACCATAATGCACAGAGGTTGATAACGGAGTTCGGCAACTTTGCCTACGTCTCYGGGCCTTTTCTCTGTGAGGGAGGCTTCTTTATTTCTGTTTGAAAGCTTAATAGTACATCTTTACAATGCCAAATGGATTCTAGACTAATCTGGTCATGTTCGCCYAGATCTCTAGAATCTTGCACAACTAACGGCACCTGAAACGGATGTCYCGAGCTCTCAGAAATCGTCCAACAGCATCTCCTCCTCAACAGCTTCCCTGCCTCAAACTGGCCTTGACTTGGCTTTGCCTTAGCATCTCGACTCTCCAAAACCATCCAAAATCTCTSCAAAGGCTCTCTCCTTGGCCTCAAAATGGMCTTGGTTAAATAGTGGGAAAGTTGGTTATCCATCTCCAACTTCCTCCCAAAAATTAAGCTCTAAAAAAGCCCAATAACCCCCAATTACATTAAAAATGGGTTTGATTACATTAAAAATCATAAATTTGGTTAAAAAACCACTTTGAAAACTATAATATAGTTTTATAACGGGCTAAGCCCCTTCTCCTGGGCGTGGCCCCTTTTGGCAAGGTCACATGGATGTAATATGGCCAAGCGCTTAGCCCTTTAGGGATAGCGCTGGCCTTAACCCTTTTTTGTGCATTGTAGCACTTGGTCCCATGTGGCATTTGCATATGGCCATGGGCCATAACCGTTTTGCAACCAAACTTAACCGCGCCAACTACCATGGTAACCGTTGTAACCATGGTAACTATGTTTTAAACCGCACACTCATAAACACGGTCACATGCCCTTTGTAAAGAACCTCGGGCTAGGCCTTAACCACCGAAAACCCTGTCGTTCGTTGACATTCAGCTCCGGGTTATGTGGCATGGTTGTATGCGCCGAGGGCTGGGGCCAAGCCCTGGCCCTTTCCCCCCGCCATCCATCCATTGCATGATTTTAAATACAATTTTGCGCGTTCCGGTAACAAGAACCATACAATGGCCTATTGGTAACTTGCACGGTGCAAAGTATTTACACGGTGGGGAGAGGTCCGGGGGTCAAACCCCTCAGACCATAAAAATTTTGATATTTAACCAAATTGACAAAAATGAGGGGGACACGTGGTGCCCATGGATTGGGCCACGTGTCCTCATATTATTCGCCAACGCCCGGACACGTGTCATCATGCCATTCACCAACTTCAACCAATGGAAACGTGCCACGTCATCCACCTGCCATGTCAGCGCCGTACGGTCCAGTCACCTGCTGCGTCAGCCTACCACGTCACTGGATGACGTCACCCTGCCACATGTCACCCTTCCAGTGGTGACATGTGTCACTTCAGGATTGGCCCAACTGCGTGTCAAAAAGTCCAAATCAGCCTGACATGTGTCATGCTCTTGAGCCGCCACGTGTCCTGTACAGAATCTACCACGTGTCGTCGTACGGACCTGCCTCGTGTTGTCCCCTAGTGATACCACATCACCTGTACGGACCAACCATGTGTCTTGTACGGACTGACACGTGTCATGTATGGACAGGTACAGTCAGCATCCAAAATTTTTTATTTGGCTTGGCGGACAGAATGTGATATCTTCTTCATACGGACTCCGTTTGACATAAAAATTATACCACCGGAATCAGGAAGACGAGACAGACGCAATGGTGTTGGTTTTGTCGGATTCCGAGCACTTTCATTTTTTAGCATTTTCATGCCCTGACAAGCTTCTGAATCCGATTTCGGATCATCTCATCACTAGAAATCCTAATGAAGTAAGAAAAATCGCTCTGTGCCATACACAATATGGAAGGGTGAAGTAGCAATATATTTTTTAGTAGTGATTATGTCAGCCCATAGTGCATGGATAAGCTTCTTGTGCCAAGCCTTTTTCTTATCTTGCAACAGTTTTTTGATAATTCTGGTCAAACTTTTATTGGATGACTCAGCCAACCCATTACCTTGAGGGTAATAATCTGTGGAATGGCCAAGAGTTATATTGTAATCATTGCAAAAATTTTCAATCTTTTTGGACTTAAATGTTGTTGCATTGTGTGTAATGATTTTGATTGGACAACCAAACCTAGACAAAATATTATTTTCCAAAAACTGAATGATAACAGTATTTGTGGCTTGCTTGGTGGGAAATGCTTCAATCCACTTCGTGAAGTAATATGTGGCTATTAGTATCCACTTGTGTTGAGCTGAGGATTGTGGATGAATTTATCTTGTGAAATAAAGGCCCCATTGTCTAAAAGTTGCTTATACAGAGATAGGATTCAAGGGAAAAGGTCGTAGTTTTCTCTTACCATCAAAAATTTGGCATTCATGACAGCTTGAAACTTCTTTCTAAACATCGGAAAAAATTATAGGCCAATAGAACCCATCCCTCAATATCTTTTGCACAGTAGTTTTCCAATAATGGTTCTCTCCACAATCACCTTTATGAAACTCTCTGATGGTTTTTTCCACTTCTTCCTCCAGCAAACAACTCAGCAAGATTCCTCCTGGCAGGGATGATTTTAAGGATGAAAATTTATTTTAAAATATAGAAACCTTAGCGAATATTACTAATCCTTTATATGTCAACTATAAATGTTTGGCGATATTTTTTTTTAAATATTCAAATTTATAAGTATTTTATATAGTTTTTATAAATTTTTGGCGATTTTCAAGGTAAAATAATTTTATCCTATAGAATTTGGGCGAATCATTTTTAAAATAGCAAATATCGTTTTTGGAAAAACCATGGAAAATTAGCCCATGAGTGAAATTTAGCCCCTAAAATCATCCCTGCCCCCTGGATCCTTCCAATACAGATATTGATTTAAAATAAAAAAAAAAATTGTTTCTTTTAGCTTCAAAAACCTGACCTTGGTTTTGTTCAATTCAGGAGGAGCCTGCAAATTTCTAAACACATAAATAATGTTAGCATACCATGGGGATTCAAGAAATTTTTGGGATACCTGAGGGACCTTTTCTTCTTCTAAATATGCTGACAAATCAACAATGAAATTGATTCCCAAGAGCTCACAATTTGTCTGTGCCATCACCTTTTCAAGTCCCAGCTACCCCTTGATCAACTTGGTACGTTTGATCTCAAGTTCATACTCCAACAACACAGCTATCCACTTGCCCCTTTTTCCCTTGGGATCAGGATGAGTTAAAATGTCCTTCATAGAACTGTTGGGCACATAAGAAATGGTATGAGAATGAAAGATATAAACTCTAAACTCCTTTAGGGCCTTGACCAGTACATATTCCTTATTTTCCATGATATCATACTTTTATGGGGAATCCCTCAATGTCCTACTATATTATGCTATAGGCCTGTCAAAATGATGTTCATATTTTTGTAACAAGACACCAGCAATGGTGTGCTCTAAGGCAAAAGAAAACAATATAAAGTCTTTTAGAAAATTGGGGCTTGCCAGCACTGGATCTTTGGTCAATGCCACTTTAATATCTTCAAAGGTTTTTTTGGCTTCAGGGGTCCATTTTATCTCACTGCCTTTTTTGAGCATGCTAGTGATATGCTTTATGATTTCAACCAAGTTAGGGATGGATATTCTCAGAAAACTTACTTTCCCCAAGAAAGATTGTACTTCTTTTTTGCTTATGGGTGTGCCAATTTTAAGGATTCCCTCAAATATGTTGGGATCTATCTTTATTCCCTCCTTTGAAA
>JASDQU010736643.1:139626-153185 GCA_032191745.1 Picea mariana | reverse complement strand
AAAGAAGGGACTCATAGTCCCCTTTCTTCATTGTGCTTTGATTTCATCAATTGATCAGCCTAAAAACATTGGTGATATTGGTCGTTTTGTGTTTGTTATTTCTTTATCCATATGCTCATAATTTTAGTTTGTATTAGTTTAATTCTTGCTTATAGCTTTTTTGTTCTTTTTCTAACTCTTTCCTCTACAGCTGTCATGCTCAGAAAGACCCAACTGGGCATGTAAGCACCCTTTATTTGCTCACCAAGTGACGAATTGGGTGCAAACAGATTGGCGACTCCACTGGGGAGAAGGTATCAATTCCTCTCTCATTTGGGTTTGTTTTGCTTTCCTTTTCATTTGTTTAACTTGTAGGTGCACAAACCAGCCTCTGTCGACCTGCTAACCAGTCAAATCAAAAGAGAATTGAGAGAAATCCATCCGGATTTTCTTTCTCAGCCTCTTGTCACAGGTGTGCGGGTATTCCACCCCACAGACGCGCATTGTGCGCACATTCGCATGAACCACAACTTCTCTCTGCACGCATGCGCTTTCTGTACCAACTTTGTTAGCGCGCAAGTGCTACATGCACCTCTGTCTACACTAGGGGCTGCGCATCTGAACTAAATTTTACATTGTAAGGTCTTGGGATGTGGGGAAAGTCATTTTCCTTTTTAAGAATGATGTTATGCATGCTCTAAATACTGCACCACTTAGACCCCTCAACTTATAAAGGGGATAGTCAAACAAACATAGGCACTTAGGTGGATAAAAATTAATTTCCCTTATTTGCTTTTTGCCACGTGGATGGCTTTCTTTGATTTACAATCTAAGAAGAACATCAATTTTAATCACATCTAATTCACATTTGGGACTTGAAATTGAAGTAACAATCCTTGAGTATGCTCTTCTCTCGTGCCTTCAAGCGGTCTTGAGAATCAGAAAGAGATTGCGAAAACAATCTCATCTCCCTTAACAAAATTTCAAAACCTTTAGGAGAGGACAAAGGCCCTTTTGGGACCCCTCTTAGTTTCATTTTTCAAACATATCTTAAATTTGTAATGGGCCCATACATGCCCACATGTCATAAAGGTAGGATAGTGGTTGGAATTTTTCTTTTGTAGATCAAAAAACTAGGAGAGTTTAAAGGTTTGTAACGGGCCCATACATGCCCACATGTTCAATATAGGATAGTTTCATGTTTTTTCTAGATTAAATCACACATAGGGAGTTAAAGGATAGTAACGGACCACATGTCCACATGCTAGTTTCCTAGGGATTTTAAAATTCCGCAAGGTTGTACCAATGACATCTAGCTAATTAGGTAATCAAACTCTTGTAAGGACTAAGCGAAGTCCACATGCAGCAAGGTGACATCTAATTAACTAAAACTTGGCGCACTTTCACTCACACACAAAAGTCACTTCTCACTCACATAGATTCTTCTCGAAACATGGAGGTCTAAGTAGGTTTCCTCAAAAGGGATTCTGAAAACACCCCATCTTTTCTTGACAGGACTATCCACTCCCACTTTTAAATCAAATGAGGTTGGTTTTCACCCCCAGCCTCACAAAACAACTTTATCTAAAAACTTCCTAAAAACTCACTAAGTTTTCCTCCACAGGAGGTGCCAAAATAAATTTTTAGTCTAGGTAGGATTTCGGGGATAGGCATCCAAATAATTCCCCGTTATCTGGTTCTCACATTTTCAAACATAGAAGTTGACAAATAGGGAACTTCAAATCCTCCAAGTCAAGTGTTCCAATCACCATAAGGCAGGGAGATACCCGTGAAGGGTCGANATAAATTTTTAGTCTAGGTAGGATTTCGGGGATAGGCATCCAAATAATTCCCCGTTATCTGGTTCTCACATTTTCAAACATAGAAGTTGACAAATAGGGAACTTCAAATCCTCCAAGTCAAGTGTTCCAATCACCATAAAGCAGGGAGATACCCGTGAAGGGTCGAAGGCCGAGGTCCGGTTGTTCTGTGCATCCCCCTTTGAGGCACCCACCTCTTGGACGGGATCCAGCCCGTGACCCATTTCTTAGGCCGAAAATCTAAATTCCGCACTTTGACCGAGGTACCTAGTGACCAATTTTAGGACATCTACCCAGGTGGTGGTTGTGGGCTACAATCGCACCTTGATTGGATTTTGTGTGGCTATTGGAAAATATTGCCAGCTCTTTCGGGATATGCCCCCTCTACCCCTCATTATAACCAATTGTTTCATCTGTCACTAGTTTCTCTTCCGGTGAATTTATACCCCACTGTTGAGTATTATTGGAAGGTCCAGTGCTATTTGAGAGGAAGGACTTTACGTCTTCTAGGACACGAGCATTTTCTTTCTTTTGATTCCCCCATGCGGACAAAAACCCACTTACCCACATATATGCTTCTTTCTCATTTTATGTATGATGCACATCTGATTACAGTTTGATTTGGATATATATATATTGTGTAGACAGTCACAACAAATACTCTTGTTTCTATTTTTCTCTCACCACTTTTTGCACACATTCACACAACTAGTTTGACATCATAGGGGAACCACAGAACCCCCATTGTTCATGACGCTTTCTCAACCTTCCTCCTATCTTAGGGGGAGTATCTGGTCGTACCCACTCATCGGTACCTCCTTCACACACTCCTGTGAGTGCTACTATCTTAGGATAAACTTTGCTTGGTTCTACATTACTTGGGTCCACTTCCCAAGGTCATCCATTCACTCACTTTCCTTTGCACGGAAGCGGGGGACCCACTTCCTCTCAAGGAGGGAGCACCAACCCACCTAGTCCCCATCAAGGGTCAGGTTCACAACACACCATGGCCAGAGATAACCCTCCCCCCCCACTACAGATGCCATATTTGGCCTCTCTCAACATACTGGATCTCACCAAGCTTACCAATGATCCTATATTGCATGACGCCACATGGCCTGCAATGCCAACAAAACTTCCTTCAGACATACCAAAGTTTGAAGGAAAGGCAGGGGATGACCCCGCCAACCATGTCATGACTTTTCATCTATGGTGTTCTTCTAATAGCATTATGGATGACTCTATCAGACTACGATTATTTCAATGCACACTCACTAGCCCATCAGCCAAATGGTATGTCGAAGAAAAATCAGAGTCCCACACAACCTTTGAGTCGTTGGCCAAAGCATTCTTAACTTTCTTCCAATTACCTATCCTCCACGAAAATGGTCTAGAACTACTGTCTAATTTCAAAAAGACCTCAGCCACCCACATCGTTGACCACATTCATGAGTGGCATATGCGACGTAGTTTGTGTAAAGCAGAAACCACCAAGCAACAATGTCTCGACTGGTTTCTTATATCACTTGTCGCTCTCCTTGGTAAGGATGTAGCTTCCACTTTCCCGCAATCTGAAGAATAAGCCATTAGTAAAGCCCAACAGTATGACCTCATATACGCACAGTCAGGGTACTTATACATGGTACTTCCTGATCTTCCAAAACCTGTTCCATTTGGTCAAGACAAACCTGGGATGTCTCACTCAGTAGACAGACTAATAGGTTCCACCACACACCATAGTCCACAACCCCAACCACCACCGATGTATGGGACACCCCAATACCCACCGGCATATGGGGGCACTTCTTATTACCCCCCACCCCCTTATCAACAACCATACCCTATTGTTATACCTCCACCCATTAGTGGACCACCACCGGCACCTCCCATACATCCACCTCTTCCCACAACCAGTGGTACCCCCTCAACATCAGCTTATAGTACTAGCGAAAGTTCCACGCCTTCCTATGTACCTTATGGAATGGTACCACCACAAAATCCATACTTTCCATTTCCTGGTCCTCCACAACCCATGGCTCCCCCACATCCTCATGCGGGGGTAAACTTTGTTCAACCCTCTGTTGCTCAACAATACCAAAATTTTGAACGGTTGAACACAACCAATCCAAATCATCCATCGAACAATGCCAAGAAGAAAGGACGGAATAGGAATAACAACAACCCTGGTCAAGGTGGGAATCAACCCCCACAACATCAACCCATTGGGGGCAACCAGAACCAAGGGAACCAAAACCCCCAAGGGGGCAACAAAAACAAACGCCAAGGGTAGAATAATGTTAAAACCATCTTCCCTTCTGCCCTTTGTGGTGAGTTCAGTCATTACACTCACCATTTCCCCCAGATCGCTGACTTCAAATGGTTGAAAGACTCTGGGAGCCTCCCCCCTTCTCCTGCACAACCTGCCCCTCAGCAGGCACCACAACAATATGCACAACAACCCCCTCCCGTCGTGCTGCAAAATCCTATCCCACATCAAGGTGTAATAAACACCCAACAGGACACGCAGCACCCCCCACCTCATGTGGGCCAATACCACAACCCCAACAATCCAGCAGAGCGAACAATTCTCCTCACCAGTGAGGAAGAAATTCTTCTGCAAACATGCAATCATCAGTATCACACACCAATTGAGTCTACTCCTGTCTCTCCAGTGACAAACCCTACACCGACGGGACCCCCGTTGGTAATCCCTCTCCCTTTCGTCAAACCCCCTCTACGCATCCCTCGCATCCCATTGTGCAGGAATGTCCACAACCCACAGGCTAGGGAAGCTCATAACTATAGCTTGGTATATGACTTAGCACAATCCCCGGCTTCCATGTCAGTCTTGGAAGTCCTCCAGACTTGTCCTACGTAGCGAAAATCACTACTTTCCACCTTGGGGGTAGTCGACCCTGCAGTTACTCGACTCATCACCTTTGACCTTGATAGCTGTGAACCCCGTCTTCCCGCCTTGGTCACTATTCAAATACCAGTAAAAATAGGGAACATCACCGTCCATCGGTGTATCATCGATGAGGGGGCATCTACATGCATCATGTCCAAAACAGTATGGCAGAAACTTGGTTCCCCGGAACTCATACCTTCCGCCATCACATTATTATCTTATGACGGATGACCATCATCTCCTAAAGGGCTCTTCCAAAATGTCCCCGTAGAACTCAGGGGCAAAACTATTTTCATTGACATTGAAGTTATCGACGCTCCGCTCGATTACAATATCTTGTTTGAACATAGCTACATGTATTCTATGAAGGCAGTGGCATCTTCCGTCTTTAGGACAATCATGTTCCCCCACAACGGGAAGATTGTGACCATCGACCAAGTCTCACATTATGAGCCAAACCCATCTGCCAATCTCGATAACATTCTTCCTCTCATTCACACCAATAAAGACGCATATCCACTCATCGAGATGGGTCCTGCTATTTTCAAAGATCCATCCTTATTAGGGACATACCATGGAGCACCACCACTTCTTCCCCCTAATCAAGTATGCGTCATCTCCTCTAACGAAACTCACACAGAGGAGGCTCATCCTCCTCAGGAGTCTTCAGTCATCCCTGACATCTCAAAAGTCGCAGAACCACTCCCACAGGAGCCTCCTGCGCACTCGTCGATCCCTGCAGTTCGCGAATCCACACCCCCTCAGGGGCCTAGTCCCATTTGGGAGACAGTTCCCCAACCCCTCACTCAAATTCCCTTCTTTTACCCTCCACCCGGTATAGAAGCTTTCCAGGTAGCCGCAATGCTCACACTACCCAATATGGTGTTAGCAATCCCAGTGTGGTATTTACATCCACCTGAGATGGTCCCTTTCCCATCCCTTCCCCCACAGGAAGGCCTCCCCATGATGATTCCCATCCTTACCCCCACTACCCCCATATTCCCCAATCCCCCTGCTACAGCTGGGTGTAGGAGAAAGAAGAAGGAGCCCACTGCTCCACTTTCTCCATGCATCCCACCACCTTGTGCACTATGTGAGAAGGAGGGTCACCAAACCAACAACTTCCCATCACTACCGAAATTACAGAATTTGATTCCCCTCAATCCAACCCTCACAACACCCACCACTACTGTTATTCCAAACACTATCACCCAACCTTCCAATAGTAAAGGGTTGAGGACTAAATTCGCGTGTGCCATCTGTTCCGAGTACGGCCACTACACCCATCATTGCCTAGCACTGCCACGTTTTTGGTAGACATTAGATGCTATACGCCAAAACTTTCAGAACAACCCATGCCCTGCTACGTCCTCCACAACAAATATCACTGACATTCGTTATGTCACCACTTCAATCAATGAACACATGAGATGCCCTTGCTCTCTCTGCAATTCATTAACACATTTTACATACTAGTGTCCTATGATCCTGGAATATAGGCAACATCAATTGGCCCTGCGTCACCAACCCGTAGAGGCAATAATCGACATTACCTTGCCACTCGAGGATCTTCATGTCATTTCTCCCGAACCCGAAGCACTCCCAATGCCTCCTTGGTTCTTAGATGATGTATCTGAGGATTTACCCCGTAACCCACCCAACTCTCCTGCTCATTCCCCTATGGAAACTCTTCACCCAACCACCATGGGTACCCCTCAGTACTTCAACATATGGTTTATGTCGAGTGAACCCTCACCACCTCCTAGAATTACCCCCTCTATTTCTTCAGCAAGGGGCAATCACATTGCCACTAAGATCACTCCTCATGATCCATTATATTCGTGTCATTTCCAATGTGATGAAGAAATACTGGAAGAGCTACAATGCCTAGACTCTCCCTGGGACGCACTACATCATCGTGCACTCTTCCTTCCACAGGAAGCCCTCATGCCTCCTAGCCAAAACCCCATTTATGCGGTCGAAGCCAAAGATTTTATCCCATCCAAACCTATCAATTGGTTCAACAATCCCATTCCTGCCCCCGACGCTTTTGAAGAAGGTAATCTGGCCAACATTTCCCCCACCATCAAAATGGACATTTCCATTAAAGACGACATCCTCGAAGAAATCATCATTGGAGCCGCTTGCACTACTAAGGAAATCACCGCATATAAAGCCCTTTTCCAGGAATATAGGGATATTTTCACCTGATCATGCACAAAAATGCCTGGTCTTGACCCCTCTATTGTCAAGCATCGCATCGACACCTGGCCTTACATTGCATCAGTTCGCCAGAAACAGCGACCGCTAAACCCATCCAAGGTTGCGGCTATCAAAGCCGAAATTGACAAATTACGTACGGCCGGATTTATTTACCCCATCGCTTACACTTCATGGGTTTCCAACCCTGTACCTGTTGACAAAAAACAAGGCACTATCCGCGTTTGCACCGACTTTCGAGATCTCAATAATGCATGTCCCAAAGACAACTTCCCAACGCCTTTCATTGATCAAATTATCGATGACTGCGCCGGCCACAAAGCTCTCTCCTTTATGGACGGATTCTCTGGCTATAATCAAATTCAAATCCACCTAGCTGATCAGTATAAAACTGCATTCATTACCCCGTGGGGTACTTTTGCATATTGTGTCATGCCTTTCTGCTTAAAAAATGTCGGTGCAACTTTCCAGTGGGCGATGACATACATCTTTCATGATCTGGTTGTAATCATCCTCACCTACTTGGATGACCTCACCGCTCGATCCAAGAAATGCACCCATCACCTCGATGATTTACAAATCATCTTCCAACGGTGTCATCAGTACAACATCTGCTTGAACCCTCTCAAGTGTGTGTTCTATGTCACTACAGGGTGCCTCCTCGGTTTTATCGTTTCCCAAAGCGGTATTACCATGGACCCCCTTAAAGTCAAAGCTATCACTGAAATTCCACCTCCTCGGAATTTACGACAACTGCAGAGTCTATAGGGAAAAGCTAACTTTCTTAGAYGCTTTGTTCCTGATTACACCATCCACGCACATGGTTTCCTTCACTTACTACGTCATGACATCTCTTTTCATTGGGACGACTATTCCCAACAGTCWTTTGACGATCTTAAAGCAGCGCTTTCAAATGCACCTTTGATTAGTGCACCTGACWACAATCGCGACTACATCCTCTACGTATCARCATTAGCTGTATCAGTAGCCGGCGTCCTCGTCTAGCTCGGAGATGAAAATCATGAACACGTCATTTACTACATCAATAAGAACCTCTCAGGACCACCCTTGAAGTATAAACACAAAGAGAAACTTGCTCTTGCAGTTGTCCTCACAGTTCAAAAACTGCGCCATTACATTCTGCTTTGAACCACAAAAGTCGTCGCAGATTCTAACCCTATGCAATACTTGCTCAACCGTCRACAAGTTAACGGCAAATTCTCTCGATGGATCGTTATCCTTCAGGAGTACAACCTCRAGTTCTCAACACCTAAGAGTAAGAAGGCCCTCGTCCTCGCTGAACTTGTCATGGCCCTCCCCTCTGACACACCCAGTACCCCCGTCAACACCGATTTTCTTGACGAATATCTCTTTTACATCACTTCAGATGATCCTTGGTATGGAGACCTTCTCGTATACCTACGAACTCAAAATTTCAGTAACCACCTATCATGAGATGATCGTCGGTGCATTCACCATCAGGCCCCCCATTATCTCCTCATCGGAGACATCCTATACCGACGGGGTGTCGACACCATCCTTCGTCACTACCTGACTATTGACGAGGCTGACAGAGTCTTAAATGAATGCCATAGCGGCACATGCAGGGGCCATCTTTCGGGTATATCTACTTCTCAAAAGATTATCCGGGCCGGTTACTTTTGGCCTACCCTGTTTCATGATTGCATTCATGCTATGAAATGATGTGAGCAATGTTAGCTCTATGCCAACAAAGCCCAAGTGCCCCCCACTCTTCTTCACCCTGTCATTACTGCAGGCCTCTTTTGAAAATGGGGCATCGAATTTATGACTTGTAATCCCCCCTCTAGCAATGGTCACAAATACATTGTTGTCGCCATTGATTACTTCACCAAATGGGCCGAAGCTATGCCCACTTTCAACAACACCGCTGACACTGCAACACATTTTTTCTTTAACCACGTCATATCCCGTTTTGGAGTACCACTCCAACTCGTTTCCGACTATGGGAAACACTTTGAGAATGAGATATTCGTCAAACTCTCATCTCGGTTAGGATTCTCTCATGAGTTTGCCTCACCATATTACCCTCAGTCAAATGGACAGGTCGAGGCAGTGAACAAAGTCCTCAAGACCATGTTACAGCGCACGGTTAATAAACATAAAACCAATTGGAATCATATGTTATTTTCCACGCTATGGGCTTATCGAACGGCAGTAAAGACCACTACAGGTTTCATGCCATTTCATTTAGTCCATGGGATCGGGGCAACTCTTCCCATCGAGTGCGAAATTCCCACCCTACACACCGCAATTGAGCTTTTACCTGACACTGCTCCAATGGAGTAGCGCTTGCTAAACTTGGAGTCTCTGGATAAAGATCATCGATCTTCATTACAGAACAACGAGGCAGCTAAAAAATGATCCAAGGCTACCTTTGATCACCATGTCAACCTTCGAACATTCTGCGAAGGTGACCTCATCCTGGCCTATGATATTGCCCATGATACCTTTGGCCATGGCAAATTCGAATCACTTTGGCATGGCCCTTACATCACCCAACATTGCCTCACCAAAGGCGCATACATCCTGGCCTCCCTCGAAGGTCTCACACTCAAGGAACCCATCAGTGGGTTATATCTCAAGAAATTTTATGCTTAAACGTTGTCATGCTACTTTAGGTTATTTTCTTTTTCTAGCATTTTTTAATCTTTTTCTCCTTCCCTCTTGTCTAAAAATATCCTTTGTGCTATTGACAGATGCCTCCTCCACCATCTTACCACATCGGTTACCGACGGCGCCAGCCGTTGGACACAAAATCTTGCTTCGGTTGCTTGGGCTCTCTACACCCCCTCACATGAAATGCTACATTCAAGTGGCATATGTTTGGGGCCAGCAACCAACAACCAAGCCGAATACACTGCTGTCATTGACCTCCTAACCGATGCCCAACATCATCATATTCGTCACCTTAGCATTTTCCTCGACTCTTAACTAGTCATTCTTCAGCTCAACAATGTTTACTGTGTACGCGATCCGTGCCTCTTTCGCCAATACCTGCAGGTTAGACTGTTATCTCAACATTTTGATTCCATTACATATACACATATTCCAAGACAATTGAATCAAACAACAGATAAAATAGCTAACATGGTGTTATATTGGCATATATCACATCAAGCTACACATACATAACCATCTCACAAATCCTGTCACAGCATATAGATAGAATAGACATCATCATCATCAACAAAAAACACATGTAGGCAACATCAGGATCGCAAAATATGTATACTCATATATATATATCAGTCCATCAGGCCATCCAAATGTTTACATACAAAAAATACATGTATCCGTAGGCCAATACAGCACCTCGGTACAAAAACCGGCTCACCAGCCTATCAACAAAAAGGTATACATCATACATCAATCAGGGTGCCTCTATCGCACCCCCACCTGCTCCTCCCTCAGGAGGAGGTGGTGGTCCACCCCCACCTGCCCCAGGCGGTGGTGGTGGAACACCCACAGGACCCTCCTGCCCCAGTGGTAGGCGTCCACTCGTCATCGCGGCAAGTACAGCTGCTCGTCGCACTATCGACCGCCATGGTGGCGGTACTCCTATACACTGCTCTAGGAACCCCTCATCCTGGATGCGTATCCACATGCCCTCAGGCACGTCTTGTAACACCATATCCAAATGACGGTGTATATCATCAAAATCAACTCCGATCACTCCAGGAGCATGTGATGGCCCCGCACCAGGGTCATCGAACCAGTGCCTCCTCGCTGCCCTCTTGGGCTCTGCTGGTCACCCCACATCCTCATCCCGCCAACATCTCTCTCCACGTGGTAGTCTCTCTGGCTCTCACTGGGCCGGAACTCTCTGCATCTCCACCTTGCGCCCGCGAGGTGCCACATCTGTACATGCACCAAACAACAACAACAGATTGTATTAGCATCTAGATCACATACATATGGACTGATATCTCAAACGATAACATAAATAAAAAACATACACAATACTCAACATACCTCGATGGTCAAAAACCTCCCCAGGAGGAAACACCATGTCCGGATCCCCCCGAAAGTCAACCCCAGCATAGGGGTACTGAAGTATCACCTACGACATCTACCGCCATATCTGTGCCGCCTACGCTGAAAAATAGTGGCCACCTTCGCCACCACCGTGGCGAACCAAAACTGCAAACCACCGCCTCAATCGTGGCTCTCGCGCCCCCGRCATCTCTAATAAAACCCTCGGGCGCAGCATCGGCACCCTCTCCAAAAACCAGGCTACCAGGATAGAGCCAAACGTGAACTCTCCTATACCTATGGACCGAMAACGGTCCAACTGCACAATCATCCACGCATGCAGCGTCAGTCCCCACGCGAACTGCTCGCCACCCAAAACTCTCTCCAGCACCAGCAGTTGGCCACCACTAATCTATTGGGTCACAAGTGACCCATACACACGAACAATCATCGCTGATATGCAATGATGCATCAGAGAGTCTATAGGACTCACGCTCACTACAGTCCCAGACATGAAGTTCTTGCCGGAGCAATATCGCTCAGCGATCGTCACCAGGGCTATATCCCTTGGCAGCAAAGGCTCTGCCGGTAGGGGCATTCCCCAAAAGGGGAGCCCAGTCAGAAAATAAACATCCTCCACCGCAGTGAAGGGAATCTTCTCTCCTCACATCAGGAAGCAGTGTAGCTCCAGACTCCACATCTGGAGTAGGAACTACAGTAAATACTCCTATGCCCGTATCAACGGGCACTCAAAAAACTTTAGCAACCCATAGGTTGCTAAAGTCACTCTCACCTCAAGCCTCGCATTGGCCACAACATTTCGCAACTGGGACCAGTCTCTCTCTCGCCACCGCACAACCATCGTCACTGCTAGTCACCTGCACACAACACCAAGTCCTATATCATCTCAGCTACCCATCAACAGCATCAAAAAGACTCGATTTTTACCCTTCAACCTTGCCTCATAGGCGCGGTTTTTATCACCCACAGGCGCGCACACATGCGCGCCTATTCATTACACAGGCATGCATCTATGCACGCCTGTTCATTGCACAAGTGCACCCCTGAGAATGCCTGTTCATCATACAAACGCGCACAGTTGCGCGCCTGTCCAACCCACAGGCACGCACTCATGCGTGCCTGTTCACAACACAGGCGCGCCCTTCGGGCGTGCCTTAAATTCCCCTTCCCGTGCATCTATGCACGCATATTCAGTGTATAGGCATGCACGTATGCACGCCTTCCACTGAATCGCCCGTGCATGGGGGCCCACATCCTATTAAAAATCCCCTCAAACCCTCTATACGGCCCCCCGTACCTACCCTGCCCAAAAATTAAAAACTTATTTCTATGCAGGATGATCAGACCACTAACCTGATACTCGCAAAACATCGATCGGATGCCTCATCCTCCCCCAATATCCAAATCTCCTCTAGAAACTGCTCGTCCAGTCACTATTGCAGTAGGTACAAATGAGGTGGCAATGTGGGCCCTACAGCTATATATAGGCCTTTTGCCAAACTTCCACTCACCATTCCAGGAGCCCAAGGTGTCCATTTTTCAAACTGTCTTCAGCCACGAGATCAGCATCCTACCACCTACATCACAGCTGTCCCTGGGTCACTTTTCATCCTGAGCCCCCGGGGCACCTTTTTTTCATATCATGGTCAGGTACGCATGCACATTGTCACATTTATCTAATACATGCTCATATCTTTGATTCTCTTCAGATATTGTTTACTTTGGGTATTTGGTTGTTCTGTGTGCAAGTACTTGATCATGATCCCTCAACATCATTCCTTCAGGTATATACTCAACAATGGCATGTAGTCTCTCCCGCTGTATTGCACTTACATTTCCAGTCACACCCTCTGATATCGGCCTTTAGGATACCCATTCCCGGATCTACAGTACTCACACCTCCATTTGCATCTTCGGTACTGTTACCCGGTAGCTTTCTTACCCACATGAGTTGTCCCATTCATAGCATCTTTTTGCACTTTTGACACTCATGCTGTTCTTCATTACCCTTTAGGGATGGGAGTCCCGATAGTCTTTCATCATGTTGCGAATCAACCACATACTCCTTCTCCTCATTTTTCTAGCTTCCCATATGGACTCCCAGATCATCTCTTTATGGTTCTATTCTTTTTACCTGCACCTCCGCAGGATCATGAACCCTCCATTTCATCCACCATCTGTTTGCCCATCTGCGAACCTATCTTCATTTCACCTACCTCATATAGAAACTCACCAATGGGGCCCCCACCCTTCATCAATTTTCCATGAAAATTCTGCCCTCCCTGGGGCACTCATTTTACACTGGGGCACCCATTTCTGTATTTGTACATTTCTTCCCAAAATTACTCATTATTTATTGTACAAACGCCTTTATTTCCAGTCATTTTATTTTGTCGTCACCATTCGCGACTTGCTTCCTTTTGGCCACATGCAACCCATGTCACCCTTGGTTGGAGCATTACTTCTCATCTTCCCTTGTCGGCATCGTCCATATCTTCAGAGTACTACCCAGGTCACTTACCTCTACCCTCTGAATTTTTTCACCTTGTCCCATCTCTGGCACAACTTATCATTGGTCTTGTCATCCCCCTAACACT
>JASDQU010736643.1:62575-109364 GCA_032191745.1 Picea mariana | reverse complement strand
GCACATGGCAACAAGAACTCAGCATTGTCAAACAGTAATGAAGTCATTCATGGCACTGAATTAATTTCACGGCATTGCAAAAAGGTCAAAAACTATACAAAGTAACCAAAAATTGAAGGGCGCTTTACAGAATTTGGGTGCGCGCGCATATGCGCGGAACAGGAATGTACCATGCACGCATACGCGCACGATGCATGGTTGTTGGCGCAAAAACCCGCGCACCTGCTAAACGGCGCATTTATTGAATTGGTCGGCCTCCCAACCACTTATGGATCAGCTCCCAAGCCGATTTGACCCTCAAATATGAGCTGAACCCACATGGTAGGCTGGTCAAAGACCTAATTGAGCCCTAAAGAGCTTCTTTTCACACTCTAAAGAGGTTACATAATCACCCAATGCAATGCTATAAAAAGCCATGAAGAAACATCATTTTCTCAAGGAATTTCATGTAATGTTATGCTGCTTAGATTGTTTTAAGGACTCACTTCTTGGCAATAGCACATTAGCACTATTTCATTGAGCTATCCACCTCTTTATTGAGTGGATGTGCTAGGAGTTCTTTCACCATCATTCTCATTTTCTTATTGTAAGNATTGAGTGGATGTGCTAGGAGTTCTTTCACCATCATTCTCATTTTATTATTGTAAGGAGAGCAAGTTTGTGAGGGCCTCAAGAGCCTTCCATTGGAGAAAGAAGGGACTCATAGTCCCCTTTCTTCATTGTGCTTTGATGTCATCAATTGATCAGCCTAAAAACATTGGTGATATTGGTCTTTTTGTGTTTGTTATTTCTTTATCCATATGCTCATAATTTTAGTTTGTATTAGTTTAATTCTTGCTTATAGTTTTTTTGTTCTTTTTCTAACTCTTTCCTCTACACCTGTCATGCTCAGCAAGACCCAACTGGGCATGTAAGCACCCTTTATTTTCTCACCAAGTGACAAATTGGGTGCAAGCATGGAGAAGCTAAAGCTGTGACAAATATCATATTCTATTCAAGTCTGTAAATGAGAAATTCATAGTTTTTGCCCTAGGCAGAGATGGATTCAAGTTCACAAAATAACATACTTATATAGGTTCCAGGAACAAAATGTTTCATGTTGATAACATCAAATCTGTTCCAAAAATGTGGGGGATGCAACCTCCCAGATTTTACTTGATATAAAAAAAAACTAACAGCCTAATCTATTTACTAAAAACATAAATATGGTGTGGCTGAGAGATCCCAACAGTGCTTCAAATCTCCTTAGAAATCATGGGTTCCTGTTAACAAACAAAAATGGGGAAATTTTAGATATGTTTTCAATTATAAAATCAAGCAACTCGAATTATTATTTTTTAATTGGCTACAGAATCTCACGATTCTATTGCTAGTTATAATTATAACTTACAATCATATTTTATTCAATCAAACAAAACAAACTAATTTTTATAAGAAAAGTAATCTATTCAACAAATCATATATCCTAAATTGAGGAAGACAAAATCATGCTAAACTTGAAAAAGATTATACCTCAAATCAAAACATATCAAGCAAGCTTGGAATTTACTATTGTTGTCGCTACCTCTACATTTTTAAAAATAACAGACCCTGTAGTTTTTGGGCGTTTGTCCTTTGCTTGAGCTATGGATTGGAGCCTACTATTCTCGTTTGTCAATGAATCCACTTGGTCTTTTAGAGATTTAAGCCTGGACTATAGCAAAGGCACATCTACATAATACCTGTCGATCCAGGATCAACATTCATTACACTGAGGCTATAGAGACTGTGCATTAGCACTGATATCATTAACGATTAGAGCATCATCCATGTGGAAGGTAGGTTTGTCATGGAGTTTTATGCCAGGAAAATCAGGATTGTCCTTTAGACATAGTGGCAGGTTGGTAACATAATCGTAGGGTCTGTCAGGGCAAGGTCCATATGAATATGGATACTCTTCGGCCAAGAACCTTTCAATTTCCAAATATGAGTCTTCACTTATCTCAATTGTGTTTTCTATGTCTGCACAGGGTTTGGGTTTGTTTCAAGCACATCGTGAAATCCAAAGAGCGGCCTTTTTATTCTTATAATTAACATCGACGTTGCCCCTAAGATTTTTCCTTGTGAGTTTTTTAACAGTCTTAGTACAACTCTTAGGATACGAATCTG
Organism: Picea mariana; assembly: GCA_032191745.1. Lineage (NCBI taxonomy): Eukaryota > Viridiplantae > Streptophyta > Pinopsida > Pinales > Pinaceae > Picea > Picea mariana. Next base: position 107,216 of record JASDQU010736643.1, on the reverse strand, counting down.
GTTGAGTGTCGGGTTGAGTAGAATCAGGGTAGGTCGAGGGTTCCAAATTAGATATAGGATCACAGGGCATGAGCGAAGGAGGAGAGATGGTAGGTTTCACAAGGGTTTCTGTGATAACAAGCTTGTCAACCTGTCCCAACTCACTATTACCAAAACCATTTTGTAACACAAAAGCATCCCAACAATCGTTGTTCAATTGCAATTGATGTACAATGATAATTTTGATTAAACCATGATGGAATAAACTAGAATCAGACTTCTGCCTCCTAAACCGCTTTCCCATCTTATACAAACTTCTAAGCAGAAAGTAGGGCATATTCAACGAGAAATCAATGAAGCTCATAAGCAATCGTAGGTGATACAAGAAAACCAACCCAAATCTCCCTTCACACATAATAAACTGTTTCACATTAGATAACAGATCATGCCATCTAGGTTTTAAAGATGAGATAGGCATACCTCGGTCGCACCTGGTAATTTTCCTTGAGGTGAACAACAATGACCAGGGGACCTCTTCAGCTTTTGCGTTCTTGAACCACTTTTGGCCGAAAGCTGGTAAATCCATAGCTTGGCTTAAAAAGTATTAATTTACCTCAAGCTACACATCACCTATCTTAKCTCTGCAACCGTCGAAAGTCAATGTGAACTCTTGGGCAACTCTCAGATTGAAACCCTTAAACTTTTCAATGAATTCACGCCACCCGTTCCTTTCTAAATCGTCTCTGGTGTTGTCATACGATAATAAGGTTTGGATGCCATTGGGATCAATCCTTACCACTGGAGCCATGGCTAACAGAAAGGAATCAACACTGAAATTGAAGGTAGGTTTTGATAAGAAAACACAGAGCCGTAGCCCCGAGTTTCCACAAAACAATGCAATGAAAGTTCGAAATGGTAGGCATAGGCGTTAATCACCATGCGTGGGAATGAGATCATGAAGCCGAAGGCCATACAGAGAAATAATATCATGTTGTACCTCATATGATACCTTGGGATATGGGTATGTGTAAGGATGTAAGCATTTGAATACCATAGAACACACACTCATGACTTGATTACAAGATAAATGTGTCAAATAAACATTTAATAAAAAAAAATTATGAATCAAAAACCCCCTTAATATTAATGGAATGTTGATGAGTGGAGGTTTTTTACTTATGTAACCAAGGCACATTTAGTACCAAGAGATTATAAACAAGGAAAACAATCATGTTCATAGCGAAATACGACAATACGACAATAGACCATATGAACAGTTATCCTTTGATCATAAATCAAAACCAAGTGTGAATTCCAGCTGCAAGTTTTCATGCTTACAGTCATGAAAACAAAAATAAAAAGGAAGGCATGTAAAAAGCGACAAGTGATAAGTGTCGTTGCTCATGATGAGTAATGGAAATTTAGAGACCCGGTGTAGGTAGCTTATAAAAAATAGAAATTACATTATAGCTTCCAACAATGGCGACACGCTGGGAGAAGCAGTTATCTTTGCCAAATGAATGAGTCCAGATTAGGATAATCAGAGAAAAATTCAAATCGAAAACAACCAAAAAGATGTATGAACATCATTATCAATTATAACGCATTCCAATTTCATATTACTGTTATTTTAAAGAGACGAAAACTGATAACAATCTTAACAGAAGAGAGTCACGATATTAAAGTTAAAATCTTCAATAGTGTTGACAGGGCTGATGCTGCTAGCAGGCATCCATAGCCTCGACAGGGATGTCATTTAACCCACTCTGATATCTGTATCCTAGCAAGAAGTTCCAGATCAGAACGAAGGATATTTAAGGTAAAAAAGAATCCATATCTGAGAATTTTCATATACCTGACATTGCTTTGTTGCCAGTGGGCCTGTTCAGTACCCCGACGAAGTTATATTAGTGTCATGCATGCATTTACCCATTTCCAGCAAACCTGTTCAGTATCCCGATGGGTTTACATGCACTTCCCACAACTCTCTAAAAATTTATTTGGTTTTTTAAAGATTTTTAATGGAGCGGGGTGACGCTGAAAATCCTTCTTTTTGGACACATCTTAGTAAATTACAGACCTTGAGGAAACTTTTTAGCTGTCCTTCATTAAGATCTAGAAATAGTTTGTTAATAAACTGACTTTCAAGAGCAGGGAGACATCTCTGAGTTGTTCCCTTAAGGAACAGGGACAATGTAAAAATAATTTTTGTGGATGATCGTGAGTACCTTCAGTTACAGATTGAAATCAAGAAACGCTTTTCAAACAACGAGTTATCTTTAACATGGCTACAAACTCAGAAAAATATCACAATTTATGTTTAAACAACTTTTAGCAGTCATTTCTGAAGGGAAGTTTTTCTCTTATCTCTGTCTGAACTAACCCATGAGGCAGGCATGTGTGTTTCAAAAAGAAAGACTGACAAGCATCAGAGGAAAAATCAAAACAAACCAGCAAAGAAAAACCAACAACAAACAAAATAGAAAATATTTACACAGTGTACATGGGAGTGTCATCAGGCAAAGTAATTTTTTAGGGCTTGGCCATTCACCAGAAAGGTGTCTGGCTGTCCCTCTAAATTCTGTAATCGGAAGGAACTGGGACCCAATTTCTTAGCAATTAAAAATGGTCCTAGCCACAAGTTCTGAAACTTTGTATGCTCTCCTTTTCCCTCATGAGGTTTGTCCCATTTTAGGACAAGGTAACCAACCTCAAAATTTCTGTCAGAGGGAGAATTGGAATCAAACCAGTTTTTAACAATGAGTTGATGTTGATCCAATTTCCGTTTTGCTTGAGCCCTCACTTCTTCTAATTTTAACAAAGCGTTAATTCGACTCTCCAAAGGGGGGCAGTCCTCTTCCTGTACTTTCTGTGCTAACTGCAGAGATGGAAGAAGGACATGTGGCAGAAGGATCACCTCTCTACCGTAAATAAGAAAGAAAGGTGGGTTACCCACAATAGTTTTAGGAGTTACTCTATCAGCTCAGATTGCATTTAATAGTGCGTTATGCCAATTTTTATGGTTTTCAGAGACCATTCTCTTGATAATTTTTATCATATTTTTATTAGTCGATTCTACCAAACTGTTTCCTTGGGGATAATAGCTGGCAGAATACTTTAATTTAATTCATTTTTCTAGAGAGAAATCACTCATTTCAAGAGACGAAAAATAAGAGGCATTATCAAATACCAGGCATTCGGGGATACCAAAACGAGTAATAATATTTGAATTCAAGAAGGATATTACCTGGATGGTATTTACATCTTTTAATGGGGCAGCCTCAGACCACTTGGTGAAGTAATCTGTGGCTGTTATAATATATTTATGTTGTTGTGAGGATGGCAGGTTGATTGGTCCTATAATATCTAGACCTTACTGCTGAAAAGGAGAGTCTACCGAAACTGGTTGCAGAGGGAAAGTTGATTTATGTATCCGTCTGGATGCTTTTTGACAAATTACACACTTGCGACACAGAGCATGGGCGTCTTTAAAAAGGGTAGGCTAGTAATAACCTGCTCTTAATACTTTATGGGTAGTGGTGTCTCCACCAAAATGCTCACCAGCTTCTTCTGCATGCAATTCCAATAAGACTTTTTCTACTTCATCTTTCTCAAGACAGCGCATTAGTACTCCATCAAAATTTTGACGAAACAGAATACCATTAATCAGCTAAAAAGAAGTAGATTTTAATCTTAGTGCTCTCCTTTTTTGGGGATCAAGGTGACGGGGAGTTGATCCGTGTATAAGACAAAATTTTATATCATCATACCAGGGAGTAATAGGGTTTTGTGCACAACAGATTTGATTTTGATAGTGTTGTCCTGGATTTAACATATCATTTTCCTCTTGCTGTCCTACAGCTGAATCAACGACCAATTTGCATAACCCTTGGCCTCTTCCAATTTGTGCTGGGGTGATTTCTATGTCATACTCTTGCAAGGATGTGACCCAATTTGCCCTTTTTTCGCCTAGTTCTTTCTGTACTAACAGATTTCTGACAGCCGGGTAAGGGACAATGATTTTTGTCCTAAATTTCAATAGATAAGATCGGAAGTGCTTTACTGCTTTGAAAATAGCATAGGCTTGCTGATCTACTACTGGGTAATTAAGTTCCGCCCCTTTGAAGGCTAAGCTCATAAAGGAAATTAGGACTTCATTGTTTTCAGTGTTCTTTTGAGTTAGGACAGCAGCGTATGAATGGTCAGAGGCAAACGTGTAGAGAGTGAAGTCTTGGGAAAAGTCGGGGCTCATTAGAGAAGGAGTGTCTATTATGGCCTTTTTTATTAAATCAAAAGCCTAGATTTCTAAAGGTCCCCAATGGTACTATACATCCTTTTTTATTAGGTTTTGTAATGGTCTCACCATTTCGGAAAAGATGGGGACTAATCTCCTAACAAAGTTTATCTGTCCTAAGAAAGATTGCATGGAATTTTTTGAGGAGGGAGAAGGCAGTTTCGAAATGACTTGGGTTCTTTCAGGGTTGATAATCATCCCTTCACTTGATACAATGAATCCGAGGAGTTTACCTTGTTATACTGTGAAGATATATTTTTTAGGATTTAAAGAAATGTTGTACTTACGACATCGCTATAGAACTGATCTTAAATGAGCTAGATGATATTCTTTATTTTTCGAGAAGACAGTGATGTCATCCAGGTAAACTATGACAGATTGATTGATTAAGCCTCGGAAAGTGATGTCCATCACCCTCTGGAAAGTGGCACTGGCATTTATGAGTCCAAAGGGAATCTTTCTATAAGCATAGGTTCCCCATGGAGTGTGGAAGGTGGTTTTGAGTTGGTCTAGAGGAGACATAAGGACTTGGTTATAGGATAATCTTTCAAAACCAGATACCTATTGAAGGATCTATTCCATGGGAAGGACAAGGTAGTTGTCTTTATTGGACGCTCGATTAAGATTTCGGAAATCGACACGTAGTTGGATTTCACCGCTCTTCTTTCTGACAGGGAAAAGATTAGAGACCCATTGTGTGTGCCTAACTGGGAAAATTATCTTAGTGTTCAGGAGTTTACTTAATTCCTTCTTGACTATTGGTTCAATTTTTGGGTACATTTTCCTTAACTTTTGTTGAAAAGGTTGGGTTTGGGGTTTCATAGGAATAACGTATTGTATTATGTTAGGATCAAAGTTTTTTAGGTCATTGTATGTCCAAGAAAAAACATCTTTGAATTCCTTAAACAACTTAATAAACGCTACTTTTTCTTGCTTAGAACACCCCACCCCCAAAATCAATGCACTGTGGGTTGTCTTTAGTTCCCAAATTTACCTTTTCATCCATCAAAGAGGAACTATTTGGTTTACAGTTCACTGATTTTCTGAACTTGTCGTGAAGGTCATAAAATTTTTCTAATCTAACTACAGATTTTGGGATAGAGTTTACCATGTCTGATGAAGATTTTGGATATCTTGGATCTTGTATTACTGTAATGTCATGAAGATTTTCGTCATGAGTACCTTCGTCAATCACTGCACTCTAGAAAGTTTCTTCCATATGCAGAAAACTTATAATCTGTTGATCATCATCGAAGACTGTCCAATTCGTGATTTTGTCTGGGAGAGACGGTCTGAAAAATAGTTCGATGGAGAATGCATTCAGAGATAAGCCTTCTATAGGAAAAAGTTTTGAAGCGACGTTAGCTAACAAATCAGCTTCCGAATTATTTGATCTAGGAATAGAATTTATGTTAAATACAAGAAACTTATTCATCAAATTCCATACCTCAGTTTGGTAGCTTTTAAGGTGAGGAGATAAACAATGGATAGAATTTTTTACTTGTCTAACCACGATTTCCGAATCACCAAAGACAGTCAAATTTTGAATGTTCATATCTAATTCTTTTCTGAGGCCTTGCCAGAGTGCCTCATATTCTGCTGTGTTGTTTGTACATTTGAATTCTAATTTGTAGGCAATTAGAGTCTTGTTACCTGCTGGATCGATGAGGACACAACCTACACCAGCTCCTTCCTTGGATTTTGACCCATCAAAGTAAAGAGACCATATTTGATCATCGTCGGTTGCATGTGACGACTGGGCAAAATTTGTTGGCTGCCTATATGTCAAAATTTCAGACTGTTGTTTCGGGTCAGAGATGGTGGAAGTTTTGGCCATGAAATTAATGAAAAAAGTATCCATCCCCTGTATTTTGGGTGAAACACCAGAAGGAGTGAATGGTTAATTGGGATCATTTAAATCAGTCACCATGAACTTTAGACAATGTTCACGATTTACCTTGATTCTGTTGGGCTTTCCATTCTCGGGTAGCCACAAGTGAGACCAATCCATCACAAAATATCCGTGTAGTTGTTTTGACCAGTCTCTGCTTAAAAAAAAACCATAAACTTCTAGGATATCTACAACAATAATATCAATCACTTGATGAACTTTAGGATTAGACGACAATCTGATAAGCACATTTCTTAATTCGCCTATTACTTTAACACTAGTTCGATCAAGTTGGATAATCTTCAAGCTAGATGGTTGAACTTCGGCATTAATCTTTTGACAAACAGACCAAGGCATTACATTATATGACGCACCTGAATCTACCATGCAGTTATGCACATTCCTATTGAAAATTTCAAAAGTTAACAAAAATGGAGGGATATTTCTGCGTGTACTAGCAGTGGAAGTTTGTTGCTTTTTACTCGCAAACTCTAAAACTGGTTGATCTACATTTGTTACATTATTTATAGGAAGGTCTCTTTTATCATGAGGCTCGGATGTGGTTTTGGCGGAGGCCTTCTGAGGAACTTTGGGGTTGTTTTGAACACCTTTGTTACTGCTCGGATTGCCATTTTTTCTGTTCTATGCAATATTTTGTAGCATTTTTTTGCAGAAGAAAAGGGAATTTTAATAATTCATAAACATAAATGTTATCCCTAAGCTTCTTTAAATCTTCAACCAAATCATAATCTAAACTTGGGCTTACTGAGTTCTGTTTAGTCTCAGTTGATTTAGACTGTTTTGGAGGCAATGTCATAGTGATTTCAGAAGAAGGCTTATTTGTTGTCTTGCTCCTAGTATTGTAAGGATGCACTGTTTTGAAATTAGCTTGAAAAATGCTATCTGAAAAATGTCTGAAAATATTAGGAGAGGATTCATCTTCTTCTACCGTTTCTTGTTCAGCTACTTCTTCAGGAATCTCGGGAGGCATCAAGTTATCATGTGCTTCTAGAATCATTTGAATAGCAAATTGTAGGCTTTCTAGATTTAGGCCTTCAGTATTTGAATTAGGTCGATTGGTGGGAAAAGGCTTCCTAAAAGGGGTTTTGTAAGGTCCTTTGCTCAAAGAAGCTTCTTCAGCCATCCTTTTCAAATCTATAACTTGGTTGGACAATTTTTGAATGACTTTCTATAAATTTTCTAAATCTGAGCTTTCAAGTTGAGCTTTGTTTTGGGAAGGTCTAGGGAGGATTTCGATTTTCTTTTCGGAAGATGAACTAGTCTCTGTCTTGTTGCTAGTAGTGTCTTTTAAACTGAGAATGTCTTTCTCGATCTGACTGGCCTATTTAAAGGCTTCTAACAACGTGGCTTTCTTGGATCTCTTTACCCAAATGGCTATGTTTTGATGTAAGGATTTCGTATAATATGCGATAATAAGATTCTCGGCAGGCATCGAATCCATAGGGATTCGGTTTTTTAGTGTCTAGAACCTTTGATTAAAGTCTTCAATCTTTTCTTTGGGGTTCATTCTTAAACTAGAAATCTCCATGACTAGAACTTCAGGAGACTTTTCATCTCCGAAGGTCAGTGCCTCCAAGTTGTTCTCTGATATCAGAGAAGTCTAATGGTTGGTTCAAAGGTCGATTTGGTTTTCTTATACAAGCTAAGGCACTGTGCGTTCTTATGAGAGATTGTCGATCAATCTCTTGTATGTCACCACCCATAGGATTTGGAGTTACTAGTTCAACTATGATCCATAGATCATCGTTTGATGTGGTTGCTGTTTGAGGGACAATGTTTTCATCGGAATGACTTCTAGTCACTATAGGTGAGCATATAGGTGGTGGAGGAGTCTTACGACCTCCTCGTGCCATTAATAGTTTTCAGGCCCTCCTTCTAGCACCATTTGTTGATGGGCGAAATTGACCACTCGTCAACTGGAGGAGTGAATCCGGTCCGGGGTTGTCTAATTAACCCAAGATGTTTGGATTAATCCACTTCGACGGGTTTKGCGGCTCCGCTGGCCGATCTAAGTCCTAAAGAAGGCGAAAAAAACAAAAATAAAATAACTTGATGAAGAGTAATCGCTGAAAACTATATATAGATCTAATATATATTTACAGTTTACTAACTAATATTTATAACGTAAGTCTACTTATTATATATATAATATATACAAATGACTTTATTTCTAATATATATATAACATTTACATAATACGAATTTTAATCTAAATGTGCGAAAATCGAATATGGATTGATTTATTAAACAACATCAAAGCTATTTTTCAATCTTTTTGATTTATTTTCTTATAATGTTTATAAACAAGAAATGGAATAACAAACTCTCTAATTGAAAACAAAAATCACAGATAATAGAAAATGTTTTAGCTACAGGAGGTTTCTATATTCATTAAACTAGTAAACTGACCTGTTATCGCATCCAATATTTATTCAATGTGTAGCATCCCATCTTCCTGTTTGATGAGGTAAACCCGCAACAGAACCTACAATTGCTTCTCATAAATGTGAAACAACAATAATGGAATTCAAATGATATAACATATAAGAGATACGATCACAACAATCTCATAATTTCTCAATCATCCACATTAAGATAAATCCTGTTGTGAAAACTTGTGCATGAATGTTAAAAAATGATGAAGATAAATAAATTAATCCCAAGTTTAAACAAAATGATTAATGTGTGTTAAATCTAGAACATAAAACATGGATAATATATATGAATTTATATCATACCAATCTGTAGTAAACCAAGACAGTGAAAGAAATCATAATTTAATTACAAATCGAAATGATCATGACTTGAATAAAAACACGATATGGAGAAGCTAAAGCTGTGACAAATATCATATTCTATTCAAGTCTGTAAATGAGAAATTCATAGTTTTTGCCCCAGGTAGAGATGGATTCAAGTTCAAAAAATAACATACTTATATAGGTTCCAGGAACAAAATGTTTCCTATTGATAACATCAAATCTATTCCAAAAATGTGGGGGATGTAACCTCCCAGATTTTACTTGATATAAAAAAAAACTAACAGCCTAATCTATTTGCTAAAAACATAAAGATGGTATAGCTAAGAGATCCCAACAATGCTTCAAATCTCCTTAGAAATCATGGGTTCCTGTTAACAAACAAAAATGGGGAAATTTTAGATATGTTTTCAATTATAAAATCAAGCAACTCGAATTTTTTTTTTTAACTAGCTACAGAATCTCACGATTCTGTAGCTAGTTATAATTATAACTTACAATCATATTTTATTCAATCAAACAAAAAAAACTAATTTTTATAAGAAAAGTAATCTATTCAACAAATTGTATATCCTAAATTGAGGAAGACAAAATCATGCTAAACTTGAAAAAGATCATACCTCAAATAAAAACATATCAAGCAATCTTGGAATTTACTATTGTTGTCATTGCCTCTACATTTTTAAAAATAACAGACCCTATAGTTTTTAGGCATTTGTCCTTTGCTTGAGCTATGGATTGGAGCCTATTGTTTTCATTTATATATGAATCCACTTGGTCTTTTGAAGATTTAATCCTGGACTGCAACAAAGGCACATCTGCATAATACCTGTCGATCCAGGATCAACATTCATTACACTGAGGTTGTAGAGACTGTGCATTGGCACTGATATCATTAATGATTAGAGAATCGTCCATGTGGAAGGTAGGTTTGTCACAGTGTTTGATGCCAGGAAAATCAGAATTGTCCTTTAGACACGGTGGCAGGTTGGTAACATAATCATAGGGTCTATCAGGGAAAGGTCCATATGAATATGGATACTCTTCAGCCAAGAACCTTTCAATTTCCGAATCTGAGTCTTCACTTATCTCAATTTTGTTTTCTGTGTCTGCACAGGATTTGGGTTTGTTTCGAGCACATCGTGAAATCCAACGAGAGGCCCTTTTATTCTTATAATTAACATCGACGCTGCCCCTAATCTTTTTCCCTGTGAGTTTTTTAACAGTCTTAGTACAACTCTTAGGATATGAATCCGGTTGAGTGTCGGGTTGAGTAGAATCAGGGTAGGTCGAGGGTTCCAAATTAGAGACAGGATCATAGGGCATGAGTGAAGGAGGAGAGATGGTAGGTTTCACAAAGGTTTCTGTGATAACAGGCTTGTCAACCTGTCCCAACTCACTATTACCAAAACCATTTCGTAACACAAAAGCATCCCAACAATCGTTGTTCAATTGCAACTAATGTACAACAATAATTTTGATTAAACCATGATGGAATAAACTAGAATCAGACTTCTGCCTCCTAAACCGCTTTCCCATCTTGTACAAACTTCTAAGCAGAAAGTAGGGTATGTTCAACGGGAAATCAATGAAGCTCATAAGAAATCGCAGGTGATACAAGAAAACCAACCCAAATCTCCCTTTACACGTAATAAATTGTTTCACAATAGCTAACAGATCATGCCATCTAGGTTTTAAAGATGAGATAGGCATACCTCGGTCACAAGTGGTAATTTTCCTTAAGGTGAACAACAATGACCAGGGGACCTCTTCGACTTTTGCATTCTTGAACCACTTTTGGACAACATCTGGTAAACCTGAAGCTTAGATTAAAAAATCTTCATTTACCTCAAGATGCACATCACCTATATTAGCTTTGCAACTGTCGAAAGTCAATGCAAACTCTTGGGCAACTCTCAGATTGAAACCCTTAAAATTTTCAATGAATGCACGCCACCCATTCCTTTCTAAATCGTCCCTAGTGTTGTCATACGATAACAAGGTTTGGATGCCATTTGGCTCAATCCTTACCACCGGAGCCATGGCTAATAGAAAGGAATCAACACTGAAATCAGAGGTAGGGTTTGATAAGAAAAAACAGAGCCATAGCCTTGAGTTTCCACAAAACAATGCAATGACAGTTCGAAATGGTAGGCAGAGGTGTTAATCACCATGCATGGGAATGAGATCGTGAAGCCTGAGGCCATATAGAGCAATAATATCATGTTTTACCTCATATGATACCTTGGGATATGGGTACATGTAAGGATGTAAGCATTTGAATACCATAGAACGCACACTCATGACTTGATTACAAGATAAATGTGTCAAATAAACATTTAATAAAAAAAAATTATGAATCAAAAACCCCATTAATATTAATGGAATGTTGATGAGTGGAGGTTTTTTACTTATGTAACCAAGGCACATTTAGGACCAAGAGATTATAAACAAGGAAAACAATCATGTTCATAGTGAAATATGACAATATGACAATAGACCATATGAACAGTTATCCTTTCATCATAAATCGAAACCAAGTGTGAATTCTAGCTGCGAGTTTTCATGCTTACAGTCATGAAAACAAAAATCAAAAGGAAGGTATGTAAAAAGCGAAAAGTGATAAGTGTTGTTTCTCATGATGAGTAATGGAAATTTAGAGACCCAATGTAGGTATCTTATAAACAATAGAAATTACATTATAGCTGCCAACACTAGGATAACTCAATCCGCAAAGCGTCTTCCCGTGAGGGCTTTCGCCATAAGGGGACCACTTTGGAGTTCATCCATTTTTGCACCTTATCAATCATGATAAGACAATAATGAGAGAGTGGGTCCTCTAACCATTCTTCTAGGACCTCAATCCGCAAACGTCTTTCCATGAGGGCTTTCACCATAAGGGGACCACTTTGGAGTTCATCCATTTGTGCATCTTATTAATCATTATAAGACAATAATGAGTCATCTACACATTTTTCCAACAATGCATCATATACCAATGAAACCACATCGATCCATCTTCAACATGTATCAATGACAACTCATTGATCCATCTTCATCATATCAATGACAACTCATTGATCCATCTTCATTTATGCATTCTCATCAAGGAAAATACATATTACATTACATCAATCAATCCTTTGGCATCAATCAATCACTTGACATCAATTAATGGCATCAATCAATCAAACCATTGGCATCAATGACAACATGATCCAACAATCTCCCCTTTTGGCATTGATGGCAATACCAATATTGATATCAACACCAATTACCAATTATTGATGTCAACATGTAGATAAGGCATGCTCTACATCAATAGTCAATGTGACTATCTCTCCCAAATGTGACTGTCTCTCCCAATCAATAATCATCAATCACATCAATGTGACTATCTCTCCCCCTTTGACATCAATGGAAAAGGGCCATTTTCCTCTTGGGGCTGCTCCCCCTATCTGAGTGCATTTGATCTTCCTCTGAATAATCTCTCCCCTTTTGAAAAAGGGATATCACTCTGATGTAATGCTGAAAATATATCGAACATACTCCCCCTGTGACCATAGCTCCTCTTGGAATTCTGCCTCTATGCTCTTTATTCAAATATAAGGCTCTTTTCTAGGTATGCATTTGATAAATATCTCCTCCTAGAATCATGGGAAAAAGAATGACTCCCCCTATGGGTATGTCTCCCCTATCTTCTCTACGAGATGAACAATGTGCTACCATATAACGATCCTTGGACCTGTTCATGCATCAAACTCATGCTATACCAAGCATCATGAAGCAAAAGATATGTCAACAATGAAATAAAGAATCATGAGAAAAATATCAACCAATCACATCTTGTACAAAAATGTGTGCTCATCATGCACAACACCTATGTACATCAACCATGTACATCAACATCATGCAATGTGCCAAAAGATGTCATCCATGGAATGTATCAATCATATGCCTCTATCAATATGCCAACATGTGCATCTACCAATATTCCAACCATGTGCATCCACCAATATGCCAACCATGTGCATCTACCAATATTCCAACCATGTGCATCTACCAATATGTCAACCACGTGTCATATCACTCATGATATGTCTCCATCATGAACCAAGTACCATAACCATGTATCAAACAAATACCAATTGTTGTGTTAATAAACTAATACCAACAACATAGTATCATCAAGCATATGCCATACATGAGTGTACCAAAACATGTACACCACCATGCACCAATACCACAAAATGATGAATCACATACATGTATGCCAAATCCTCCATAAAACATGTGCTAATCAACCTTCTAGTAGGTGCCTCTACCAATGTACTAGAAATGTACCAATCATGCATCAACTATAGATCATCAATGATGTACAACATGATCATCTCATCAACTAACCAACCACATGTCTCAATGTGTAGCCCATCCATATGCCAAATGCATGCATCAAGCTTTTCAACAAGTAAGCTTCCAATACATTATCAAGATATATCACATAACCAAGGTGCCATAACTTCATTGTCATAACCAACATTTTTTTTCAACTGAAATGCATCAATCCATACTCATGGGTTAGTTCCATGCACCCAAGAGTTTATTTTAGATCATCACCTTACATAATCCAATATATAATCATGAAAACCTATAGCAAAAAATTTCATAACCTGCAGTAAACCATGTCAGACCCTGCATCATAGAATTATACCATCACATCAAACTCCAATCCCTGCGCATATCCCTTTTTCTTAGGCTCCACCACATATACGCGACTTGCTGCATAAACAGCTCACATATGTATGTGACCTATACAATGTTAGTCTATATATGTATGCGACCGATACCACTATCACCCGCGTATGCCTCAGTAGATGACACTTTTGAACTTCCCTTCAATCTTTCATTCTGTTCTGGCTGCTCTATCTTCTTCACCAACTTCTGTAGATGTCCCTCCTCCTCATAACTTGAGCTCTAAGCATCCATCTTTTCAAAGATGTCTCCCTTCCTTACTTCATTCCTTCTTCTAGTCATGCTATGTGAAGTCCTCATCATGGACTTTCTTCTTGTGTTCCAACAATCCTGGGATTTGTGGCCAAATCCACTACAACTGTAGCATCTCATGGTGTTACAGTGAACAACAATGCGTTGATCACATCTCCAACACCTTATGGTGTTATGAAATCTTCCATTATATCTTATTTCATAAGATCTACATTCAAAATCTTTGTGACCATATTCATTACATGAATAACAATGCCCATGAAAAATACTTGCATACCTTTGCTTTGGTGTCCCAAAGATAGCTTCTTGATGTCTTCCTTTCTTTGTTCTTTTGAAATTTTTCTTGCCTTGTGTAGATGGTTTCTTTGCAACATTGTCTTCCTTCTTTGATGGACTTACCTCATGCTTTTTTGAGGTGCTTGCTTCAGCATGTGTAGCTTCTTCTTTGTATCCAAGACCTAATTTATCATATGGTGATCTTTGACTTTCCAATATCTCATCCAAAATTTTTGAGCTATTCAAGATTTATTTGACTTCTCCACTTTCTTTCTAAGATCAACAATTTCAGCTTCTAACTTATCACACGACTCTTCCTTTTCATTAATTTGTTTCTTCAAAAGTTCTTCTACCCTTTTGGCTTCTTCAATTTGGGTCTTGAGATGGACAATAGTTTCAAAACTTTTTCTAATCTCATCATCTACCTTCATATATTCTTTTTCATTCTTTAGTCTTGTGATCTCTTCTTCCTTTTCTTCTAATTGAGTATTAGAACTCTCTTCTTGTTCTTTGAGCATTCCCTTTAACATCAAGATGTACCTTTGACTCCTCCTAAGAAACTTCTTAGTGTTATCCGAAAGATAGTTATAGTGTGTATAAAAATGATCACTTCTATATCGATATAAACCCTCTTCAATTTCCTTTTGAATTTCTAATATATTTTCTTCTATTCTTTCCATGGGATAACTATCATCAAACTTTACACAAACTATTTCTAGATCATATTCTTCACTTGAGAAAAATTCAACATCATCACATTTTGAATCATTGCAATCAAGAGTCTTTGGAGATTCTTTACCTTTATTTGAAGTATCTTCAAGATCTTCCTTTTTGCCAACATTATCACTTGATTCTTTGTCTTCATTTGAAATTTTTTCAAGATCACATTTAGAAATAATACAATCAAGAGTTTTTGGAGATTCTTTACCTTTGATAATCTTGATGGAGTAGTTTTCAATATCTTCCTTCTCCTTATTTCTTTGATATGTCTCCTCTAGCTTTAGCCATAGATCCTTGGCAGAAGTGCATTGTCCCATGCTCTCTTTGATAGGGATTGAGAGTCCACTAAGAATGGTCTTGAGAGCCAATGCATCATTATTCTTTCCTTCCCTTTGAGCTGCATACTTTGACTTGTTCCTCAAGGGAACTGATCCACCAATGGTTGCCTTCCAAATAGCTACTCCCATTGTCTTCAAATACACTTTCATCTCTATTCTCCAAGTAGAATAGTTTTCCTCATCAAGGATTGGTATTTCATCATCCATTTGTGTGTCTATGGATCTCCTTCAAGCTTGTTAAGGCTTGTATTGAAGGCCCACTCTAATACCAATTGTTGGACACACCTACCACACTTAGAGGGGGGGTGAATGAGTGTGGGGATATTTTTCCCAAAACTTCCCTCTTACACAAAACTACTTAGTTAACATTCAACATTTACTCATTACTCATTGTTTTCATTTATGATTAGTTAGATGTGAATACATATCAACAACATATATCAGCAATATATCATCAACAAATCATCTCCACAAGGAACACAAACAACACAAGATGTATGTACAATTTTTCTTTTTATTATGGACTTCAATCTAGGGGTTTTTCAACAAAAACTAAATAGAATAAAAATCTACAAGAGAACCAGATCTATATGCAAGACTCAGCTTACATTCTCATCACTAACTGAGATGAGGCAACAATCCTCAACAAATATCAATATGTACCATAAACAAGTGCATCAACCATGCATCAACCTGTGCCAAACAACCTGTAATCAACCTGTACCATAAACACGTTCATCCAACCATGTACCAAGTTTATACCAATCATGTGTCAACTACTCATAAATATGTTCCAACATCATCAACGATACACCTCTTGTATGTGCCAACTCATCAGCTGCTTGTCTCAACCATGACTAGTTTTGGATTAGTCAACAACCCTAACTTGAAATAATCATAACTTTGTACCTGTAATGAATAAATATTGGAAACTAATATAAACTATTCTTTAGTGTGTTTTATGAAATTACTCTAGGTTTCACTACTTGGAACCTCTCAGAAAATGAGTTATAGCCAAAAGGGCATACCTTGCTGAATTCTGGCTTATTCTAGAGAGAGACCTTGTAGAGAGTGCCCCGCATAGAATATTTGTTGAATAGATTTGAAAATATTACAAATCATACTACAGACTGTAATATAACCAACACAATTTGAATCACTGAGTTTGGATCTATTATGAAGAAGTTATGACATTTTTACCCAAAACACTTGTTTTAGACTTGTTTCAGGACTAGCCACAAACCCTATTTTCCACAGAGTGTATCTCCAAAAATACAACGACCCAAAAGATGAATTTTTTACCACAGATACTTGGATATGTTTCCTCAATGTCATATCAATCTCATGGTCTGAATCATTATAGAAAAAATTTATTGCGAAATGGTGAGATGACCTGTAAATAGCATACCTTAGAAAGCATCATGAAATTTTTTTATCCTCCCTTGAATTCCATCCCTCTTTTCTTCACCTTCCATCTGAAATTTGGCTTATATATCCTTTATTTACCTCATTCACCTATATATCTTGAATATTCTCAAGTGTTCCACACCAAAAATGCTCAAGAATCTCTCACAAGAAGCTCTCCATCAATACTCCAAAAGATATTCTCACAATAAGCTCTCCATTGATCCACAAAAAGGATGATCTACAAGAGAGCATTGCTATCTTATTTATACTTTCATCCTCTAGGCAAGTTAACCCATTTTTATGTCACTTAACCCATTTCTAGGTCACTTAACCTATTTTCCTTATTTTAGGGTTAACCACTTTCCATAAATAGAAAGTTCTCCAATACTTTATCATTTAAATATTCCTTCTTGATTTTGTCATATTACATTATCATTTCTTGATTTTGTCACTTCTCTTTATTATTTAAATAATTCACCTTGACTTTGTCACTTTACTTTATCATTTAAATAATATTTCTTCTTTTAGGTCACTTTGACTTCTTTGACCTTGGGGATTCAAGCCTTCATGTGGGGGTCCTTCATCTTCGTAAGGCCATAACTATCAAACCATGAGGAGTTATGTGACATTCCACATGCCAACGGAAATGGCATGACAAGCACTATCCATCTAGGATAGTTTCACCAACAATTTCATTGATCTTCATCTCACTATTCCACATACAAGCATGGGTCCTCCAACCATTTTTCTAGGATAACTCAATCTACAAAGCGTCTTACCATGAGGGATTTCACCATAAGGGGACCACTTTGGAGTTCATCCATTTGTGCACCTTATTAATCATGATAATAAAATAATGAGAGCATGGGTCCTCTAGCCATTCTTCTAGGATAACTCAATCTGCAAAGCATCTTTCCATGAGGGATTTCACCATAAGGGGACCACTTTGGAGTTCATCCATTTGTGCACCTTATTAATCATGATAAGAAAATAATGAGTCGTCTATACATTTTTCCAACAATGCATCATATACCAATGAAACCACATCAATCCATCTTCATCATGTATCAATGACAACTCATTGATCCATCTTCATCATATCAATGACAACTCATTGATCCATCTTCATCTATTCATTCTTATCAAGGAAAATACATATTACATTACATAAATCATCAATCAATCAATCCTTTGGCATCAATCAATCACTTGACATCAATCAATGACATCAATGAATCAAACCATTGACATCAATGACAACATGATCCAACAAAGGTAAGGGGAGGGATGACCAATATCAAGCAGTAATCTTTCTTGATGACCTTCCCAAATGGTTACTCTGGAGCTAACAGCCAAGACTGTGTGTACCATGGGGACATGGAGCCACGAATCCCCGTCAGTTGTAGGATCAAACTAGGGAAGATTATGGGTCACCTGATTAGTATTCGGCTCTTCAGATATATCCCAGTTTGGGTGATTCAAAATGTAAGGTGTGTAGTTTCCTTGAAGGCCCAAGGTCAGAGTGACGTCATTTTTTACTTTAGTAGGGAATTTTGATTTATGTTTATGTGGAATAGTTTTCAATGGTATCAAATTTTCCTTATTATCTTCTCTTCTTAAGGATCCCTTTAGAGCATATGTGTAACTGATTGGTATTTTGAGAGATCCTTGTGATGTAGAAGTTGAGTCTTGGTTGTATCCCAAACTAGTCTTGTTGTTTGGTGACCTACTACTGAGAATTTCATCCAAGATCTTTGAACTATTTCCAAATTTTGATCCCTTCTTTTCTTTCTCAACTTCACTTTTTAGCAGCTTAATCTCAACTTCTAGTTTCTCACATACTTGTTTTTTATCACTAAGTTGTTTTAAAATGAATTTTTCAATTTTATTAGTTGCCAGGAGCTGGGATTTTAAATCACTAATGATCTGTTCTAATTATTTGAAGTAGAGTTTGAATATTACTCAGACAGTCTGGCCGACCGAATATTTTGAAGTAGAGTTTAATATTATCTCCTATCAATGGTTTTATGCTTCTTTTTGTCTAGAAAAGGAAAACTATTACTAATGGGTTTTAAAGGAATTTGGGGACATAAGGCTTTGGCCCCTGTGTTGGTTGGAAATTTGGCAAGGGATTTCCCAAGGACCAAATCCAATAACAGTATCAAAGAGTAACAGTATCCAATAAGTCGATATTTATTAGGGGGATTATTTATGGTTATTGTATTCTTCCTATCATTTTTTTACTTTAGTAGGGAATGTTGATTTCTCTTTATGTGGAACAGTTTTCAATGGTATCATATTTTCCTTATTATCTTCTCTTCTTAAGGATCCCTTTAGAGCATCTGCTTAACTAATTGGTCTTTTGATATATCCTTGTGATGTAGAATTTGAGTCTTGGGTGTATCCCAAACTGGTCTTGTTGTTTGGTGACCTTTGGCTAATGAGAAATTATCAAGTTCACTTTTTAGTAGCTTAATCTCAACTTATGATTTCTCACATACTTTTTTTTTATCACTAAGTTGTTTTAAAATGAATTTTTCAATTTTATTAGCTTCCAGGAGTTGGGATTTTAAATCATTGATGATCTTCTCTGATTCTATTGGTGACAACTCATTATGATTTCGATACAACTCATGCTCGGTTGGTTTTTCTGGATATTTTTCTAGTTGTTCTTTCTTGTCCTCTGTCTTCTCCTCTTTCCTCTCTCTTATTTATTGATATTCTTGATCTTCTTGATCTTCTTCTGCCTTCACTCTTCCTGCACATTTTTCCTGTACCTCGTCTCTTATCACTATTCCATCTCCAAATCTTCCTACCCAACACCACTCGAAGGGGTACCAAAAAGGGGTTACAAGGGTGGCCAACAATGTGCACTTAAGTGCCACTTGTAGTTCATGCATGTATTCTTCCCTGAGCATGGATTTATGCATTGAACAATAGATCATTGTAGCTTTAAGACGTTGGAATACGTATCTACCCTGAAACAAATAACCCACAATCTTTTTCCAAGGAAAGTTCTCTAATACCACTTGTTAAGTACCAGATCTATTATAATAGCCGAAAAAACAGAAATATTGCAGAGAATAACAGTGTAACAACAAAATATAAGGAATCACAACATCAAAATAATAACTTTATTGATAGGAAACACTGTTCACTTTCCTCTTTGAGGGGGAAACCTCTAGTAGAGAAACACTCTATTACAATAATTCTCAAGAAAAAACTTATCATGCCCTCGAATCTTGTTTATAATAAATCTATCTACCACAAGAACAATCTAGAGGAACATTTTCTAGAAGTGTAAGCTTCTAATGGGTCTTCTTAGATTTTACTTATTCTTCATTATTACTAGGCCTTATTAATATTGTCCTTTATTACATGGAAAATATATTATTGTACCTACATGAGGGGTTAAGGAGGTTAGGTCCCTAACACATTGTGTAGGCATGTTGAGGGATTCCTTGGATGTTTAATCATAATAAAATTCAAAGCTTCATCATTGAACCATGTCAACCAAGATTATTTTTGGGAAAAATCCTTTCACCTCTTTTCACAATCAAAATGGCTTTATTGTTGTTCTTTATTAATATTGAGAGAGTTAGGTAACTATAAATGGATGGTGATGTCCATAAAATATATGGACTTAAAAAAGGATATAGAAAGAATGTGTGTAATAACAATGAAACCCATTGTAGTTTAAAAAAAAAAAATCCAACATATATACTATGCATTATGTTCAGTGTTCCTTTCCCCCACTTCAGGGGTATGCTGGTGTATATTAAATCCTTCCTTAATGAATTTTTAAATATATCTTCAAGTAAACAAAAGTCCTTTGACACCCGCCCATCCATTCCAACAAGATCCACTCATACCACTATGCATGTCCCCTACTCTATTCCAATTCCTTGACTTATACTAATGATAAAATCTAACTCAAAATTATTTAAGTGTGAAAAGGAAGGATTTAAAATATTTTAAATTACATTTACAAATATTTTATTATCTTTTGTAAAAGAAGGTTATTCGACTATTTCAAGAAGAGAGAAAGATAAGCATAACAGGCATGTTTTCTTTTATTATATGTGATGGGAGCGCCCACTACCCTTCCAACTCTAAATTATTTAAATTTAAAAGGGGAGGTGTAAGACTCTCAGTAGATATCACAAGGTGCCTCCGCCCAATTTGCATGGATGGACATCAAAGTCGACCAGGATGCCTTGGATAGAAGGAAAGGTCTATATTTTTGGGGTTATCTTGGTAGGGTTGTGTGGAAAAACTTCCTTGGGCACTCTTATGGATGGATGGAGTACTACATATGAGTCAATTTGGATGCACCAAGAAGTGGGGTGGAATTGGTTATAGATTTCAGGAGTTGATGCATTGAGACTTATATAGACTAGTTGATTTGGGTGATTTGCACTTGGGGATTGTGACGGGTAGTCGAGATGCCTTTAGGAATGATTTTCCATGAATCACAATCACGGATGCACTTGTCATGCATACTTCTTGGGCATGCCTTCCTTGGAAAAAACATGTGGATGAATACATTGTGACATATGGATGACTTGGGGCACATAGGAAAAGGCTGAATTGCAAATGGGTGACTTAGGGACACAAATAGGGGATGCGATGAACTTGTAGTAACCCAAGTGGTCCAAATGGTTCAGATGGAAAAGTCATCTCAAGTCGAATACAAGAGACATGTCACTTCAGATGAAGAGGCAAGGTTCCTATATATTGGAGAAGACTTCGATAAGCTGAGGAACAACACAAGTGGTGAAGAACAAGGATAATAGTATGAGGTGGATGGCGGGCCTCAAAATTTTCATCTTTTCCTCATCCTTTGTATATATGTTTACTTATTCATAACCCCATATTTATCCATTTTGACTCTTAAAACTAAAATTTTGGCGTAAGGTGGTTTCCATTGCATTTATTTAGTATTTCATTTAAAAATTTCATTAACAATAGGAGAAATGCATATTTTGTATTTACTTATGAATAATGGCTTATTTGTGGAATTGGTTATAGATTTGAGGAGTTGATGCTTTGAGACTTATATAGACTAGTCGATTTGGGTGATCTGCACTTGGGGATTGTGACGGGTAGTCGAGATGCCTTTGGGAATGATTTTCCATGAATCACAATGACAGATGCACTTGTCATGCATACTTCTTGGGCACACCTTCTTTTCAAAAAACATGTGCATGAATACATTGTGACAGATGAATGACTTGGGGCACATAGGAAAAGGTCGAATTGCAAATGGGTGACTTAGGGACATGAATAGGGAATGTGATGAACTTGTAGTAACCCAAGTGGACCAAATGGTTCAGATGGAAAAGTCATCTCAGGTCGAATCCAAGAGACACGTCACTTCAGATGAAGAGGCAAGGCACCTATATATTGGAGAAGACTTCAATAAGCCAAGGAACAATAAAAGTGGTGAAGAACAAGGATAATCATCTGAGGTGGATGGAGGGCCTCAAAGTTTTCATCTTTTTCTCATCCTTTGTATATATGTTTACTTATTCATAACCCCATATTTATCCATTTTGACTCTTAAAACTAAAATTTTGGTGTAAGGTGTTTTCCATTGCATTTCTTTAGTATTTCATTTAAAAATTTGATTAACAATAGGAGAAATGTGATGCAGGAGCATTGAAAATATCAAGCAAGCCAGTGCATAAGTGAAGGATAGCTGGGCAAGCGCCATCACAAATTTTGGAATTACCTTGAAGTTGTTGCATGATCTTAAATGAGCCATTAAGATGAAGCGCACTTGTATAATGTAAATGGACCTTTAGTGATTTCTCTCGTCCTTAGTAGATAGAAGGCATTTATAGTAGTTAATGCAGGTAGATAGAATTTAATTCTAGATTAGACTGTTTGAGAGCACAAGAGGGAAACGGGATATAGACACCCTCATTGTGTATTGTAAAATTATTATGAGCATTGAGATTATTGAAGAATTGGAGCATAGAAGAAGCAGAGAGCTGTGTAAGAACACCCATGTACAGATATTTGAATTAATAGAAGAGTTTGATTCAAAGTCATGGTTTGTGTCTGTTCTCTGTGTATTGATGTTAATGATATGCTCATGAATGTTTTCTTCCTGTTATACATTTGATTTATATGCTGTGTATATGATTTCATAGTTTGAGTTTGAAGTCTGAAAGGAAGAAGAAATGAGCTTCAATTGTTTCTCTATTTGAACAAGGATTCCTGCATGGAGTGTAGTCGAATTGTCCGCAAGGAGTGCATTGACAAAGTGTTCAGATAGGGATAGATTTTGTTCTCATTCACCCAAGAAGTGTAGTTGGGCACAGGAGCCGTGCAAGGAGTGCGCAGGCCAAGTGAAGCTTCAAGGTTGTGAACTTGAGTGAACTATTGAAAGTCTGTTGCTGCAGGTGTGTGCAGGTTCGAAAGGATTCAACACTTGGAAGTGTTTGAAATTTGCCATGAGGAGTGCGCGCAAGAGTCTTTTCTAAGGCTCAAGAGTTATAAGAAAGATCAAGAAGGATAAGGCCTTCGAAATTGTTGAAGGACAGTGCAACAGAAGTTGTACTTGGAAGAATTAAGAAGGTGTCATAAGTTCGTGCCATAGGCGGATGCGTTCCACGGAGGAACACTTGGTCATTCGCTGAAATCGCCAAGGAAGGATGGATGGTTGAAATTCTTTGAGGAGGATTCGTGAATTTTCGTGAGTCATGAGATCTCAGGAAGGAGCATGGAGGTTATGGCGAGAACGTCGAAGGGTTCAAAGCTCAGGAGGGGCAGGACCATAGATCCAAGCCACAAGGGCTATCGGATTTACTCATGAATTCCCATATCATGGTTTTGTGGGTTGAAACTCCGAAATATTGCAATAGGAATCGCGATATCCCGACGGCTAAGGAATTGTGTGGGGCCACAGAGGAGTCAGTCAGTGGACAGGTGGCACACCATTTCGGGGTTTCATAGCGAGAAGTCCCGAAACAATTACATCAGGATTCGCGATATTGCGAACTCCAAAGTACCAATAGAGTGGAGGATCGTTGAATAGTCAACTCGCGCGTGCGTCAGAATTTCGGCATATCGGGAATCGGGAGTCGGGGATACGAGTTGTTCAACATCGCGAGTGAAAAAATCACAATAGTGGAAATCTCAATAGGGAAAGTCCCAATATGAAAAGGTCAGCATTGACTGGTTGTCAGGTTTCGGGGATTCGAGAGCCCAATACTCGACCATTGACCTCACGAAGTTGCGAAGTCCGATCCCCCGAGTGTAAAGAGGGGATCCCACGAGGATTGTTGTGGGTGCAAATTTCCCGATAGGGAAATAGAAGAGCCTTAGAGTTCTTCAGGCCATGGAAAAGGAAATATCTTGTGTTGACGTGGACCTTCTGATCTGCGGGTGAACGGTGTCGACGTCAGTTTGGTATCATAGCACAGAAAGGTTATTTTCTTTCTATAGCAGAGAGAAAAAGAATTCGTCATGCCGCCAAGGAGAAGAGACAGGTAGACACCCAATCCAGAGGATAGGGAAATGCCGAGAAGAAGAGGCAGGCAGATGACAGATCCAGTTATGGAAAGAGAGATGCGTGATATAAGAGCTAGAATCAAAGACATGGAAACAACTCAAAGATGCACAACTAGTGTTGGGGATCTCAGTGATTCCAAGAGTGAAGATGAGGTTGAACAAGAAGAAGAAGTTGCAGCTGAAGATGAATCAAATGAACGTTTGATCAGAGCTATTGCAAGGATGGGTGTAAGAGCAAAGATGGACATTCCAGTTTATGAGGGAAACTTGGATGCAGAGGAGCTTCTAGACTGGATTAGAGCTCTAGACACATACTTTGACTATGAAGATGTTGAGGAGGACAAGAAAGTCAAGCATGCTGTCACAAGATTGAAAGGACATGAAACATTGTGGTGGGATGAACTACAAGCTGACAGACACTGCAAGAGAAAGCAAAAGATCAAGAGCTGGGATAGAATGATCACAAAGATGAAGGCGAAATTCATCCCCAGGGATTATCAAATTACTCTGTTCAGGAGAATGTAGAACCTGAGACAGAAGTTGATGACAGTAAAAGAATACACTAAGGAATTCTATAAACTGAACATCAGGGCAGGTCATCAGGAGAGCGATGATGAGAAGGTTGTCAGACATATGAATGGCCTGAGATATGATATCCAGGATGAGATGAGCATGGTAACCATCCGAATGGTGGAAGATTCTTATCAGATGGCTCTGAAAGCAGAAGAGAAGCTGAGACGAAAGAAGAGTCAGAGAGGCCAAGGTAGAATTCATCCTAGAGGCAAATCAGTTGCCTAGGACAAATATCAAAAGCCCAAGGAAGACTGGAAGAAGCCTCAGACTCAAACTGAGAGAGGTGGAACCTCACAGAGAGGGAAATATGTTGAAAAGAGAGGGCAATATAATGAGCTGAGAGGAGGTTCTGTTGACAACAACACTTTTCCTCGTACTAGAGGTAGAGGAAGAGGAAGAGGTGGAGTAATTACATGCTTCACATGTGGAAAGAATGGGCACAAGTCTTATGAGTGTCCAGATAAAAAGAAGGAAATTAGAGAAGCTCACATTGCTGAGGCATATAGACGGGATGTTGAGGTGGAAGACGCTTAAGACGGAAGATCACTGATGATGCGAAAATTCCTTTTGACACCCGAGAAAGAGGTGGAGAGTTCAGTCCAAAGGACCAGACTTTTCAGGACTGCTTGCAAGACCAAGGACAGGGTATGCAAGGTCATTGTAGATAGTGGTAGCACAGATAATATCGTTTCGACAGAGATGGTAGAGAAGATGGAGCTGGAGACGACTAATCATCCAAGCCCATACAGAGTTTCGTGGCTATAGAAAGGACATCAAGTGACTGTCACTAAACAATGTTTGGTTGAATTCAAGATAGGAGGATATAATGATAAGATATTGTGTGATGTCATTCCTATGGATGTTTGTCATCTATTGCTGGGTAGACCATGGCAATATGATGGAAATGTGATTCATGATGGGAGAATGAACACATACACCCTAGAGAAGAATGGGAGGACACACATGTTGCTTCCAATCAAGGACAAGGAGGTGAAATCAGAAGTAAGCAACACTGTACTTCTCATGAGTGGGAAGGAACTTATTACAGAGGTTAAGAAGAAGGAGGATCCACAGTTTATTGTGGTCAAAAAACCAAAGATTGTTCTGAATAGCACAAGTGTAGATGATTTACCAGCAAGGATGATTTTAGGGGCTAAATTTCACTCATGGGCTAATTTTCTATGGTTTTTCCAAAAACAAGATTCGCTATTTTAAAAATTATTCGCCCAAATTCTATAGGATAAAATTATTTTACTTTAAAAATCGCCAAAATTTTATAAAAACTATATAAAATACTTAGAAATTTGAATATTTTTACAAAAATATCGCCAAACATTTATAGTTGACATATGAAGGATTAGTAATATTCGTCAAGGCTTCTACATTTTAAAATAAATTTCCATCCTTAAAATCATCCCTGTTTACCAGAGGAAGTTCAGGAACTACTGGAAGAGTTCGCAGACATAAGCGTGGATGAACTACCTCGTTTGTTGCCACCGATCAAAAGTGTGAGTCATCGTATTGATCTCATACCAGGAGCCAGTTTGCCAAACAAAGCTGCGTATAGGTTGACGCTACAATAGAATGAAGAGGTCAAGAGGCAAGTCCAAGAGTTGTTGGACAAAGGATTAGTCAGGGAGAGCTTGAGTCCATGTGCTGTTCCAACAGTACTCAGTCCGAAGAAAGGCGGAGGCTAGAGGATATGTACTGACTCGAGGGCGATCAACAAGATAACCATCAGGTACAGATTTCCATTGCCAAGGATGGATGATCTGATGGATTGCTTGAGTGGAGCAAAGTATTTTTCAAAGATAGATTTGAAAAGCGGTTATCACTAGATCCGCATGAGAGAAGGTGACGAATGGAAGACAGCATTCAAAACCAACAAAGGGTTGTATGAATGGCTTGTTATGTTGTTTGGCTTAACAAATGCACCGAGTACCTTCATGAGGTTGATGAACGAAGTCCTGAGGGAGTTCATTGGGAAATTTGTCATTGTGTATTTAGATGACATACTGGTTTTCAGTAGAACCGTGGCAGAGCATCTAAAGCATTTGGCTATAGTGATGCAGAGATTACAGTAGGAGAAGTTGTTGATAAACATGAGGAAGTCCTCATTCATGAAGATGGAGCTCATTTACTTGGGATTTGTTATTTTGGAAAATGAGTTGAGGATGGATCCAGATAAGCTGGAAGTGATCAAGAATTGGCCATCACCGAAGAATATATTTGAGGTGAGAAGTTTTCATGGATTGGCTAGTTTCTACCAAAAATTCATCAGGAATTTCAGTGGAATTAGTGCAGCAATGATGGACACAGTGAAGAAAAGACACAAGTCTTTTCACTGGACTGAAGAGGCTAAAAATATTTTTAATCTATTGAAGAGGAATATTATGGAACAACCAGTTCTGGTGTTGTCGGATTTCCAGAAAACATTTCAAGTGAAATGTGATGCAAGCGGATTTGAAATCGGGGCAGTCTTAAGTCAGGAAGACAGGTCGATAGCATAATTAAGTGAGAAGCTGAATGAAGCGAAAGTGAAGTACTCCACTTATGATAAGGAATTTTATGCTATCATCCAGGCATTAAAGAAATGGAAGCATTACTTGATCCCGAAATAGTTTGTCTTATACAGTGATAATCATGCATTGCAGTTTGTGACTCAACAAGAGAAGTTGAATCAGAAACATGTCAAATGGGTTGAGTACATGCAGAATTTCACTTTTGTGATAAAAAACATTTATGGTACTACTAACAAAGTTGTTGATGCTTTGAGAAGGAAGTGTTTGCTGTTGCAGGAGTTCAAAGTCAAAACGTTGGGTTTTGATGATCTCAGGGACATGTACGCTGATGATCAGGATTTTAAAGAGGCGTATGAAGCAGCTGAGAATTCCATTCTTAGAGATAGAAGCCAATGGATGGAGTATATGATCCAGGAAGGATTACTATTTAGAGGTAATCAACTGTGTATTCTGAAATGCTCCATGAGGGAGAACTTGCTAAAGGAGAAACACAGTGGAGGATTAGCAGGGCACTTTGGTCACGACAAGACGTTTGCAAAGATGAATGAGTCATATTTTTGGCTGGGAATGCGAGCAGATGTCAAGAGATTCATAGACAGATGCAGGATTTGCCAGCATTCGAAGGGAAGGAAGCAGAATGCAGGGTTTTATCAACCATTGCCCATACCAGAAAGGTCGTGGGATGCAATTAGCATGGATTTTGTATTGGGGTTGCCAAGAACATAAAGAGGTGTTGATTCAATCTTTGTGGTGGTGGATAGATTTTCCAAGATGGCACACTTCATTCCATGTTATAAAACCAGTGACGCAACTCACATTGCGAATATATTTTTCAAAGAGGTCATTCGACTCCATGGATTGCCGAGAAGCATAGTTTCGGATCGAGATACGAAATTCATAGGGAATTTTTGGAGGACCTTATGGAAGAAGCTGGGAACTAACTTGTCATTTAGTTCAGCTTATCATCCTTAGATGGATGGACAGACAAAAGTGGTGAACAGAAGTCTGGGAGACTTGCTGAGAAGCTTGGTGACAGAGCACCACAGCCAGTGGGACAATATATTACCACAGGCAGAGTTTGTGTATAATGATTCGGTTAATAGGAGCATAGGCCAGAGTCCATTTTAGGTTGTTTATGGAATGCAACCAAGAGGAATTTCTGAACTGAGGGATTCAGAACAGACTGTGACTAGGAGCACTAGTGCAGAAGAATTCGCAGAGGCGATGAAGGAACTTCATAGCTAGGTGAAGAAGTGACTGCTAAATTCAATCTAGGAGTATAAGCGCAGAGCAGATCAACACAAGAGACAACTTCTGTTTGAGGTTGGTGACTTGGTTCTTGCACATTTGAGGAAGGAAATGTTCCTGAGGGGAACATATAATAAATTGAAAATGAAGAAAATCGAGCCATGTAGGGTCTTGAAGAAATTTGGGGTGAATGCTTATGAGATTGAATTACCCGATGGGATCAGGATTTCTCTGATATTCAATATCTCGGATTTGTACCCATATAAAGCTGATGAAACAGGGACTGGAGATGAGTAGCCATTGATCCAGTGGACAAAGCAGATCCCAGTTGAAAAAAATCCATAGATGGAGTGCATATTGGATAAAAGAGTGAGCAAGAGGACCAGGCGAAAGCAATACTTCGAGTATCTAGTCAAGTGGAAGAACCATCCAGTTGAAGATGCCAGCTGGGAGAGTGAAGCAGAGATACAGAAGCATGGACAGACTGTGTGTGATCTCATGGACAGGAGCCCATGAAAATTTTCAAGCGAGGGAGTATGATGCAGGAGCATCGACAACATCAAGCGAGCCAACGCAGAAGCGAAGGACAGCTGGGCAAGAGCTAGCAAAAATTTTGGAATTACCTTGAAGTTGTTGTGCGATCTTAAATAAGCCATTAAGATGAAGTGCACTTGTATAATGTAAATAGACCTTGAGCGATTTCTCTCATCCTTAGTAGATAGAAGGCATTTATAGTAGTTAATGCAAGTAGATAGAAGTTAATTCTAGATTAGACTGTTTGAGAGCGCAAGAGGGAAACGGGATATAGACACCCTCATTGTGTATTGTAAAATTATTATGAGCATTGAGATTATTGAAGCATTGGAGCATAGAAGAAGCAGAGAGCTGTGTAAGAACACCCATGTACAGATATTTGAATTAATAGAAGAGTTTGATTCAAAGTCATGGTTTTGTGTCTGTTCTCTGTGTATTGATGTTAATGATATGCTCATGAATGTTTGGTTCCTGTTATACATTTGCTTTACATGCTGTGTATATGATTTCATAGTTTGAGTTTGAAGTCTAAAAGGAAGAAGAAATGAGCTTCAATTGTTTCTCTATTTGAACAAGGATTCCTGCAAGGAGTGCAGTTGAATTGTTCGCAATGAGTGCATTGACAAAGGGTTCAGATAGGGATAGCTTTTGTTCTCATTCACCCAAGAAGTGTAGTTGGGCACAGGAGCTGTGCAAGGAGTGTGCAGGCCAAGTGAAGCTTCAGGGTTGCGAACCTGAGTGAACTGTTGAAATACTATTGCTGCAGGTGTGCGCAGGATCGAAAGGATTCAACACTTGGAAGTGTCTGAAATTTGCCACGAGGAGTGAGCGCAAGAGTCTTTTCTAAGGCTCAAGAGTTATAAGAAAGCTCAGGAAGGATAAGGCCTTCGAAATTATTGAAGGACAGTGCAACAGAAGTTGTACTTGGAATATTTAAGAAGGTGTCGTAAGTTCACACCACAGGTGGACGAGTTTCATGGAGGAACACTTGGTCATTCGCTGAAATCACCAAGGAAGGACGGACGGTTGAAATTCTCCGAGGAGGATTTGCAAATTTCCGTGAGTCATCAGATCTTAGGAAGGAGCAGGGAGGTTATGGTGAGAACATCGAAGGGTTCAAATTTCAAGAGGGGCAGGACCATAGATCCAAGCCACAAGGGCCTTTAGATTTACTCGTGAATTCCCATATCATGGTTTCATGGGTTGAAACTCCAAAACATTGCAACAGGAATCATGATATTCTGATACGCGATATCCTGACGGCTAAGGAATTGTGTGGGGCCACAGAGGAGTCAGTCAGTGGATAGGTGGCACGATATTTCTGGGTTTCATGGTGAGAAGTCCCGAAACAATTACATCAGGATTTGTGATATTGCGAACTCTGAAGTACCGATAGAGTGGAGGACCGTTGAATAGTCAACTCACGTGTGCATTGGAATTTCGGCATATCGGGAATCGGGAGTCGAGGATACGAGTTGTTTGACATCGCGAGTGCCGAAATTGTGATAGAGGAAATCCCAATAGGGAAAGTCCTGATAAAAAAAGGTCAACGTTGACTAGTTGTTGGGTTTCAGGGATTCAAGAGCCCAATACTCGACCACTGACCTCACAAAGTTGCGAAGTCTGATCCCCCGAGTGTAAAGAGGGGATCCCACGAGGATTGTTGTGGGTGTAGATTTCCCGATAGGGAAATAGAAGATCCTTAGAGTTCTTCGGGCCATGAAAAAGCAAAGATCCTATGTTGATGTGGACCTTCCGACCTGCGGGTGAAGGGCATCGACGTCAAAATGTATATTTTGTATTTATTTATGAATACTGGCTTATTTGTGGACAAGTTGTTATAGGATATTAATTCAAGATCTATGATGAGGGTTCGTAAGATACAAGTTGAAGGACATTTGAGTAAATTGTGTAAAGCATTTGTAGATCCATATGTTACATATTTAGCATACTACAAATGAGGAAATTTACCACCATCAGTCATGTAGCCACTTGGGGAAGAGAATAAAACATATATGTCATAGATTTTATTATTGGAGGGAAGATTTATATGTTCCCACGTGTACATACTCATTTTTATTACATATTTAGAGATCTCCCATGTATATGCCATTGGCTTAGGAATCCCAACACCATTACTAATTATTTTGAGCATATTTTGGGAAAGTTTTTATAACCCACATATTTTAATATGAATTTGAAAATTAAAGGAATTTCAAAATCTTTTGGGATTTGGAAAGAATATTGGAAATAATTTTCTATATTCTATAAATTGTAAAATGGTTGTAACCACTTTAGATTCATTAATTCTCAATTCAATCTATATACAAACATTCGTTATTTTTGTTTTAGAGAAAACTCGTGTATAAAAGGAGATGCTCAAGAAGAAAGGAGGGGATTCATCTTGTATTTTAATAATTATTGCTAGCGGGGAAAATCCCCCTATTACTATATTGGGTCAGAATATGGGTAGAGCACTGAGTTCCCTTATAAGACAATCCTAATCCTAAGCTATCCAAAAACTACCAAAACAGAGAGACAAAAGAGAATAAGGAATATTAGTAAGTGTACCTTAGGTCCTAATGTCTGATGTAGACTTCCTTCACCTTTGAAGCTTCCTAAGCTATGGGTCTCCTCCCAAAGTTGACCTGCAAGAACACTTAGGAAAACAATGGTACAAATATACAATCTCTACTTATCAATGTTAGCATTCAGATATAAATGTAGATGCATAAATCAATAAAGATACAAATATGCAATGTATTGGGACAGGAAAAGAACTCTTTTATTCAAACTAAAGATTAAAATATTACAACCTTCTCGTCGATAGATGCTCCATAAACTAGGTTTGAGATCCTCTTACTACTTCTCCAAGTGCATCATTCCCAGGCTTCCTCTCATAATCAACTGGTCTCTTTGGGCAAAGGGAAGGGATTGTATAGGGAGAAAGGGTGGAAGGGGAATGCTGAGGCCAAATCTCAGAAAGGGCTACAAAACTTGGGCTAGAAGCGAAAGGGATTTTGGCAGAGTTTCTTTGTTCTCTTGCTTGATTATGGAATGGGACCCCAAGACCTCTTTTTATATGACAAAAACATGTTTATTCAGTTTGGGGATGGGCTAAAATGGGTAAAATGGTTGGGAAACCCTCGATAGCCTATAAACTCCTCTAAATTCCTTGCAACTTTTGGAGGTAAACACAGGTTGTTTAGCATGCAACCTACATATGTACGCGGGTTGCCTAGTATGCAACATGCATGTGTATGTGGGAAATAGTGTAGTAGGGCACGTACATGGTCCAAAAAAATGTTTTTTTAAGAGAGATCCTCAACAGTAATTTGGAAAATGGTGTAAGTAAAAAGGCCAATGCCATGTATGCATAGGTAGGGAATTTTAGGGCTATAATAGATGCCCCCTAATGTGTGAGGTCAGAAGATAAACTAATGGCCGAAATACATTACAATATCTTTATCGGTGGGAAGGCACGAAGTCAAGTGAGCCTAGTACCAGATTTCGAGAGGTCGCCATCTGCAAAACAATAATAATATCTCTGAGGTAGGCATAATCATGCTCAGGATGAACCAATCATGGTTGTCAATCAAGTACACTACAGATCCATGTCATATAAATTTCTATAAAAAGTGTATCCATGAGCAATACACAACAGATCTACATCTCAAAATCATTTGATGATATTCAAGTACAATATAATATGCATCTTCAAGATGTATTGATGCCTTCTGTTGGATATGAGAACACCATAGATCGAGCAACAACTTCAAGATCTTCAACATCTCAGGTAAGAGTACAATAGGAGTGTAAGGCTCACTACTCCGAGGTATTCAAAAAGTCATTGGGGAAATACTGGGGGATCTCGATCATCATGCACAAAACTTCATCGATTTTGAATCTAGACTTGACCGGACTCTCGGGATGGCTGACTCATGAAATTCAAGATATAAATTGCAGAATGGATGACTCAGGTTGGATAAAACTTCCCTTGGATAAAATCATGAAAGATGATCAGACTCAGGAAGCATGATATTGACATAAGTCTGTGATGCAAGAGGCACCAAAAACTCTTCATATGTTTGGAAGAGTAACCAAATGGAGGAGAACACAACTCTATATGCAGAGAACAACTTCCTAAGGTCATACTATATCCCAATGCTTGGTGAACAAATAGAAGGATGTGCTTTGTCCAAGGGTGACTATCTTGTTGTCGAAAAAAGAATTGATATATCCCATCCCCTCTTTTTGGAATATTTGATTTTTTTGTCTTTTTCAAATTTTTAATGAGCTTGAAAAATAATAAAAGAATGCTACATTACAAAGGAGGAAACAAGTGTCACGAGTAAGCAAACTGGTTCCAAGTGCATGGAACATACTGATTCTTAGGGCAAGGAGACATGTGCAGAATAAGGACACTTGGGGAAAATTCCTCCATGGGTCAAGGTGTCAGATCACAAGGGAAAAAGTGTTGTAAGGCTTACGTATAAGGAATGCTTTAAAGGTTTATTTGAGAGAAACATGGAGTTGACATTAGTCCAAAGACGCAAAGATGAGACCCGCAATGCAATTAAGCATGACACAACAAGACTCCTTCCATGTAAATTTTTACGATCCTAGAGAAGGTAAGCTTAGTGGTTTTTTCACGTTTAGAGAGTTTGAAAAAATGCTAAAATAAGACTCCGGGGAGTTCCTTTTTTGCAATTAGTTTAGTCGGTTTGAAAAAGGGTTAAACTTATAGTGAAAAGATATCTCTTCAATACCATTTTAAGGAGTGTTATTGAGACAAGATGACTCGACGATGTTTTCAAATTTAAGGAGTCTAAAAAGACCGTAACTATGGACTCACAACCTATTTATAGGTTTAGTCTCCTTATCCTGAAAAAGTATAAAATATATCTGAGGTGAACTCTTGCGAGGAGACAAGTCTCCCGAGATGTACCTTTTTCTGGAATAATTTATTGGTTGGAAAAGGGTTAAACTCATGCCGAATAGATGTTCTTTCTGGACTAATTAATAAGTGTGAAATTAACAAGGTCACTCAATGATATTTTCATATTTAGGGAGTCTGAAAAGATCTTAACTATGGACTTTGAGAGTGTTCCTTTTTTGTAAGTAA
Source organism: Picea mariana (assembly GCA_032191745.1). NCBI lineage: Eukaryota > Viridiplantae > Streptophyta > Pinopsida > Pinales > Pinaceae > Picea > Picea mariana. Next base: position 73,007 of record JASDQU010736643.1, on the reverse strand, counting down.
TATCCTAGGCCCGAAAAAAAGATAAACGAAAACCAAGGAGAATGTTCCTTTTTCAAAAATTTAGTCCCTCGGGCCCGAAAAAGGGTTAAACTTACACCTAAGAATACTCTCCTAGCAAACCAAAGCACCTAGGGCATACCTTTATTTGTAGAATTATCCACCCGGACCAAAAAAGGGGTAAACTACCATTTGAGAGATGTGCCTTCAAATTTTTGTTTGGCGAGCGTGAAGGGAAACAAGATCGCTTTACAATCTTTTCAATTTTTGAGAGTCTGAAAAGGGCTTACAGAAGACTCCAGGGGGGCATCTTTTCTCAATTAATCTAGATGAGATTGAAAATAATAAATACAGTCTCGTCGGATGTTTCTTTCAAAATTTAAGCGATATTGAAAGAAAACAAACCATGCTCATTAGGGAATCCCATGGGTAAGGCCAAGAATGATGACTAGAAAAAAGAATGAGGCTTCAATATGTAATCATGGTGGGACTAAAAAGGACTCCCAAGCCCATAAACAAAACTCACAACATGGATGTCAAAATGCAGCAAAGGATCTACCTAGGGCATCCATGTAGAGGTAGGCTCTACCACACTTCTAAAGCAACAGAGAAGGTTATGTGTCACACTTCGGTGGGATCCATCCTATGAAAAAGTGGAAAAGTCAACAATATGCAGAATGTTGGGAGTGAAAACCTAACCTATATGAAAAATTTGAAAAAAATGAATTTTACGATGGGATGATATAGGTGTAAACCATCTCAATAAAATTACCAAACTGAAAGGACAAGTCCATCAAAATGACCCAAATATAACTCAAAAGAGAACTCAAGTATCCACCAAGTCATAAAAAATGAAAAAGGGGACCAAATTAGGGAAAAAAGGGCCAAACAAATCTATAAATAGAAGTGGACAACTCATTTTTACCATTGCAATTTGGAAAATCACAAAAAGGTCAAAACCCCCCTTTCCTCAAAATGCAAATTCCGGGAGCAAAGGTGGACGAAAAACCCTCACACTTGGACCAAGTAAGTATAAAACACCCATTCTTTCATTTTAGTTCATTCATTTAAATTTAATTTTATGTTTGGAGGAAGCGTGCCTTTGAAAAAAGGTCAGGCCTGCATGTATGCAGGTTGTCTATGCTCAGACATCATATGTACGCAAGTAGGGTGATACTCAGCCTGCATACATACACGAATGTGATCAAAGTAGACCATGTACACCTCCTTTAATGTTCAACATAAATATGAAACAAAAACTAAACCTCTCCATCTTTCTCTGTGACAGGAATTATGTGCACTAGAGGGAAAGGGAACATGAGGAGCTGGATGTCTTGGTCAAGGAGGATCCTGGGTGTAGATTTTAACCTTGTACAATATTTACTGCAAACAGATTTTCGGTAAAATAATAGAAAATATACAATGGTAAATACAAACATTACACAGAGATTTTTCCCCTGGAAACCCAAACCGGGAAAACCAACATATTCTATATTTTCATTCATGGTGATACATTGCTTACAATACAATATACAAATAGGAGCCAGCGGCATCCAAAACCCTAACCCAATGACCTGGATTAGTCAACAACCCTAATTCCTTAACCGAAAATAGATACCATCGACAAAGAAACCATGTGCCGAAAAACCACCTAAATATAACACATACCCAACATTCTCCCACTTGTTGTTTTCTTTGCATACATGGGGTTACAGGGTTAGATAGTCAACAATCTAGGGAATCAATGCCCATGGATCCTCTACACCAAGAGAACTTCTTAGTGCTCACAGATTTTGTTAATGAGTCTGCAACATTATTCAAAGTTTCCACCTTCATCAGCGATACTTTCTTTTCTTCAATCATGTCTCTCACAAAGTGATATTGAATATCAATATGCTTTGTCCTTGAATGATAAGTCGGGTTCTTCGCCATAAATATTGCACTCTGACTATCACAATCTATCCTTACAACTTGTTGTAACAACCCAATACCTAAACAAAATCTTTGTAACCATAATTATTCCTTACTTGCATGAGTGGTTTCCATGTATTCAACTTCTGTAGTTGAAAGTGACACTACAGCCTGTCTTTTGCTCATCCAACTTATTGCTCCTCCAAACAGGTTAAACACATACCCACTTGTAGATCTCATACGATCCAGATCTCCAATCCATCCTGCATCCACAAAGCCATGTATATACACCACTCTATCCAATCCCGATCTTCCTTGGTAGCACAATCCATAGCTAGCAGTGACATGCAAATACCTGAAAACCCTTTTTACTACTATCCATTGCTCCTTTCCTGGTTTTGACATATACTTGCTCGAAACTCCCACTGCATGTGCAATGTACGGTCTAGTACAAACCATTGCATACATAAAAATACTAACTACACTCGCATATGGAACATGAGAGATGTCCTCCTCATATTCATGTGTCTTGGGACACTGATCTGCAGATAACTTTACACCAACAGGAATAGGAACCTTGACCGGTTTACATTCCTACATATTAAACCTCTACAATATTGTCTCGACATATTTTCTCTGATTTAACCAAAGTTTCCTCCTTTTCCGATCTATTCTAATTTCCATGCCCAAAATGAAATTTGAAGCACCAAGATCCTTCCTATCAAATTTAGAGGACAATTGAGTTTTCACATCCTGGATAATCTCCTTGTTGTTTCCTATCAACAACATGTCATCCACATACAAGACCAAACAAATCAAATGATCACCAATTAATTTAAAATACACACAGTTATCCTCTTTTCTTCTTGTGAAGCCAAGTCCCAGCATATAAGTATCAAATTTTTGATACCATGTCCTCGGTGATTGTTTTAAACCATACAGGGAAATTTTCATCTTGCATACCAGCTCCTTCTTTCCCTTCACAGCATAACCTTCTGGTTTCTTCTTCTAGATCCCCATGTAGGAATGTTGTCTTCACATCCATTTTTTCTACTTCAAAATCAAATGCAGCAACAACAGATAACATAAATATTATAGAGGTTAACTTGGCAACAGAAGAAAAAATCTCACCAAAATCAATTCCCTCAACCTGGGAATAACTCTTTTCTACTAACCCAGATTTGTATTTCTCCACTTTTCCTTCTGCATTCAACTTCTTTTTAAATACATATTTTCTGCCAATGGGCTTTCTTCCAGTCGAAAACTCCATAAGATCCCAAGCCTCATTCTTATCCAAATATGTAATTTCTTTGTCCATGGCCCTTTTCTAGAGATTTCCATCCTCTGAATCCACTGCCTCCCTGACAGTTCTAGGATCATCATCAGTAATAGACACAACAAAATTTGAATGGAAATCATATGGAGTATACCTTTCTAGTAGCCTTCTTTTTCGAACCAATCTCCTTAATCCTGAAGTATGAGGATATTCTTCTTCTGATTCTTGTTCTTCTGTAGAGTCTGATTCATCATCCTTTAAATCAAACTCTATTTTCTCTGGTTCTTCCTTACTTGGTAGGACTTCCTGTTTAACAACATCCTTCATTTCTCTAAATACCACTTCTCGACTATACACTACCTTCTTAGTTTCTGGGTTCCAAAGATTATAACCTTTGAGACCATATTTATATCCAATAAAGATACACTTTTCGACCTTCTTATCTAGCTTAATCCTGTTTTCCTTTAGAGCATGAACATATGAATCACAGCCAAATACCTTGATATGTGTGAGAGAAGGTTCCTTATCAGTCCATACCTCTTGTGGAGTCTTTTCATCCAATGCTCATGAGGGTGATTTGTTGACCAGGTAACATGCAGTACCCACTGCCTTTGCCCATAATTCTTGCCCTAACCCAACACCACTGAGCTTGCACCTTGCTTTTTCCATTAGCATCTTATTCATCCTTTCTGCAACTCCATTCTGTTGAGGTGTATATGGTGTAGTATTCTGCCTTGCTATACTGCACTTCTTACAAAATTCTTCAAATTCATTCCCACACAACTCTCCACCGTTATCTATCCTCAACACCTTAATTATTTTCTCTGTTTGATTCTCAATAAGAGTCTTAAACTCTTTAAACCTATCAAAGACTTCAGATTTCTTCCTGAGGAAAAATATCCAAGTATTCCTCAAGAAGTCATCTATAAATGAGACATAGTACATAGATTTTCCCAATGATGGGACCGACGCAGGTCCAAAAACATCACTGTGAACTAGATGTAAAATTCCTTCTTCCCTCGTTGCACTAGAGGGGAATCTTACCCAATTCTGCTTCCCATATATACAATGTTCATAGAAATCAAAATCCAAAGAGCAGTTAGATATACCTTCAACCATACCTTTACCATGTAGTAGTCGAAGACCCTTCTCTCTGATATTCCCCAGTCTTTGATGCCACAGCATAAAATTTTCTCTAGAGACTGTAGGAGTTCTTTCTTCTTCAACTCCAATATCAGGAAAAATGGAACTATTACACCCATCAATAATAGTGCTTCCTTGTAGCTTATACAGAGTTCCAAACCAAAATCCCTTCAGCAACACCATTTTATCCTCAAACCATCCTATAGGTTTCCTTTTCAAATATTGTTGTTACCCCTGCATCGTCCATTTTGCTTACAAAAATCAAATTTCTGGCCAAACCTAGGATGTGTAGAACACCGGGCAGTGTTCTAATCCTTCCATCTATGAGCCTCAACTTGAATTTTCCTCATCCTATGATTTTGGTTGTCGAATCATCACCCAAGAAAACATTACATCCATCATACCTTTTATATTCACAGAACCACTCCCTGTGGGAGCCATATGAAAGGATGCACTAGATTCAACCAACCATGCCTCATGATTTGCATGTGTGCTTGAAGAAGCCAAGTGCACATCCCCTCCTTCTTCCTTGGAGGTCTTTTCTTCTGTACAAGGAGATTCTTCAGATCCCTTCTTTTTCTCAACTTTGGATCTACACTGCTTCTTGTAGTGCCCTTCTTTTCCACATCTCCAACATACCCTTACAAAATTTCCAGGAGATTTAGATCTACCCTTAGACTTAGATCTCCCACTTGAGAACTTAGATCTATTTCTTTTCTGGGAACATCCTCTTGCAAATAATGTGTCTGTGCTCTTTCCTTCCATATTATTCTGTCTCATCTCCTCCAGCAACAAGGATGAGACTAGTTCATAAAACTTCAAGGCATTTGTATTACTACCTATGGCCACAACCAGACTATCCCACGAGTCTGGTAAAGAACAGAGTAAAGTAATACATTTATCTTCATATGAAATTTTAATCTCAAAAGATACTAACTGACTTACCAAAGTATTGAAAGCATTCAAATTCTTTTCCACCGAGTCTCCATCTCTCATCCTCGGGTTATACAGCTTCTTTCTCAGGAATAGTTTATTTACTAAGGATTTAGACTAATACAACTTCCCTAAATTTTTCCATAAATCTTTGGTCGTAGCTTCCTCTGGCACATTTAGTAATATTGAATCTAAGAGACATAGTCAGATTGCGCTCTTTGCCTTCTGATCCAACTTTTTCCAGTCATCTGTTGAAGTTCCTGTAGGTGTAGTGATGCAGACCCACTACGTCTGCCTCGACAGGGTCCACTGACCTCCCAGTCAAGGATCGTTCTTCTCCCTTATCAAGCTGAAGCATATCTTCGATTCCCTGCTGGAATCCCATGAACAAATCCACAGGTCCTTTATGAAACTCACCCTATGAGAACAAGCACCAAGCATGAGCTTCTTCTTTCATGCGACCATGGGCTTTGACCACACGCCTACAAAAAAGGCACGTTGCGATTTCATGTGTCGGGACTTTACGTATGAGTGCCCCCTGACTCTCCCGATCTCTGAAATTTTGACAAGAGCCTAGCACTTGCTATATCCTCCCTTAACTTCTGCCCATGTGAACATTCGCCATGACCTAGGGACAAACCTCCGAGCGCATTGGAAATTTGCGTATCCGAGATTGTTTATGTGAGGCAAAACTATTCTCCTGATATCTGAAGTGCCTAAATCCTCCAAAATCCACTTGCGTCAAATCAATGGTCCACGATCCCCATTGGATCCGATGGTCTAAATCTCCCTATCGCTCATCGGGACTTCGCATTTCACGAAGTCGAGAGACTTCTCTCCTTAGATCTTTTGATCCCCGATATCCCGATATCTTCTCTGTGGTAGATCAACGAGCTATAGTCCTTCTCTCTATCAACGGTCGAGATCCTCCTTTCGCAAATCAGGATTTCGTGACTTCACGTATCAGGAAGTCTAAGGACTTTCCACCTCCATTCTCCCGATCCCTGAAATGTCGAAACTCTTCCTGGACAATCAATGGTCCAGATCTTCTCTTGATCAACGAATGTGATATTTTCATGAGTTTTCATTTGATGAGTTCTCGTGAACTTGTCCTTTGACTCTGCTGAGTCACAAGTCAGCGAAATGATGATCTGCTGCCACCTGTCCTCTGACGACGGATGGTCCTGATGATGTCGGGACTTCGCGTTTCACAAAGTCGACTCTCCTCCTGTGCACTCCAATGGACTAAATCTCATACACCTCCTCCAGATCCAATGACTGTTGGTCCAAGCGATTCAGATCTGATGACTAAGATTTGTTCTCCTCTTGCATTCTCTAATGGGTGTTTGGACGTGGATTTGACGGTCCAGATTTCCTCCTCCACAGCTGATCTACGACTCCTGTGCTCTTCTTCCTGAGCTTGTGATTTTTTCCTGGCTTGGAATATTTTCAATGTTTCGAAGGTCTCGACCTTCGATTTGTCTCCTGTGAGCCTTGCAACTTTGGGTCTCTCTTGTGTTCTGGAAACGCTATCTCTCCTAAGCTTATGGACTTAGAATAACTCCTCTCTGCACACACTCCTTACACTCTGACTGGCTTTCAGATGGCAGTCTTTCAACACTTCCTCTGAGTGTTTTCCTGCATAGGTCTTCATCCATATTGTTTAGAAACTCGATCGTAAGCGAGTCGTNTTTCCTGCATAGGTCTTCATCCATATTGTTTAGAAACTCGGTAAGTGTCTTCTACTGGACACTTCTATTCTCACAGAACTCGAAACAGAGTTCTCCTTGGTGCACTCCTTGCACTCGCTCGATGCCCTCTTGGCAAAGCTCTACAGAACCTTCAGAAGTTCTGTCTCTCTGTGATTCCTTTGCAAAGTCTTCCCTCCCGAGTATTTAGTAACTCTGAGGCTCTTATCAAGTTTTAAAACTATCCTGGTGTTCCCTCTTTCCACATTCTCCTCTGAACTCAATAGAGAGATTCAAATGCACACTCCTTGCACTGGCTACGAACTTCCAACATTCTGTTGTGCACTCCTTGCATAGCCTAAAGAACCCAGAACGATATAACAGAAATCAATGAAGATAAAATAAATCTATCTTCCTATTGTAGATGAAGCCTATCATACATCTACAACATACGTTAACACATGGATAACATTCACCTAATATAGATAATTCATGAACAACAATATGCAGGAAAAACTGATTTTCTATTATCTCTGTGTATCTATACAGATGTTTACAAAAACTGGAATGCAACAAAGTCTAAGTTCTCTCAAGCTCTCTCCCTTTGAGCTTCTAAGACCTCCTAAGGCCTCTCTACCTAATATCTCTCTCCCTCTCAAGTCTCCTTCCTCTCATTCCTAATTACAAAAGAGGGCTCTATGAGCTTATCCTCTTCACCGCCTTAGTGCCATCGCTTTCTCTGCTATGTCCCCATACTTCTACGACTACATTACATAAATGGATGCCTAGACATGAATACGTCCTGGGCTTGCAGCATGAAACCATTTAAGGCAACCTCAACCACTACCTATATAAAGGCGTGGTCAAATCTTACAACTTTACAAACTGAAATATTTGTATTAGATCATATTTCCAAATTTAAAAATGAGAGGGTCGACGCCTCTCCCTTTCTCCATTGTCTGTTGGCGTGTTGGCGTGATGGCACCTATGAAGAGGTGGAGCGATGCTCTTGCATCATGCAGTACCTGGATCTACCGTGATCCCCTAATATCTATCCACCAACAAATCTTCCATATTGATCTTCCACAGCTCAAAGCTTTTCCCATTAAACTTCTTGATCTCCATCTTCGAATTTCTTGCCATTTCTTTTCACCTGAAAAATCAATACCACAGATCTTGCATTGTAACAAGGATTATCATAGTCCCGTTCCAAACCCTTGACCACAAAGGCATCCCCCTGAAGCCAACAAATCTCTGATACCAAATGTAGATTTTAACCTTGTATAATATTTACTGCAAACACATTTTCAATGAAAGAACAAAAAAGATACAATGGAAAATACAAACATTACACAAAGATTTTTCCCCTGGAAACCCAAACCAGGAAAACTAGCATATTCTATATTTTCATTCATGGTGATACATTTTTTATAATACAATATACATACAGCATCCAGTGGCATCCAAAACCCTAACCCAATGACCTGGATTAGTCAACAACCCTAATTTCTTAACCGGAAATAGAAAACCATCGGCAAAGAAACCATGTGCCGAAAAACCTAAATATGTGACATGTTTCCCTAGGTAGAAAAAATATGTGACACTACTACTCATGCAAAGAATATAACACATACCCAACACTGGGGCCATTGCCATGCTAAAACAATGTGGCTTATGGAAATTTTTCTAGTGTCCGTTCATGAGCGCACAACCAAGGTTGCTCAATTCTTTAGTGGAGTATTGGAATCCTTATGTAAATGCATTCATGTTAGAGGGTCAATCACTGAACTCGACTACAAAGGATATCTATTTTTTTACCAACTTCTCTAGGAGAGGGGAACTGATCAACTTGAGGACTTTTTCTCTAGGGTTGTACAACATCGAACATTACATCGAGATGTATTGTGAGGATGGCACTGAGAAAGTAGGTTCTTAGGTGCCAATTCACAATATTACCAGCCTCTCTCTTCACATCCTTTTATTCATGATCAGGTAGATTACAGGATCCGCAACACTCCATCAGGCCTCGCATGCACAGATGCACTATGCAATTCAGTGTTTAGAGGCTACTACTTTTTACTAGAGAACTACCATGCTGACATGCATGAAGAGACAACTTATATACTGTCGTAGGTGGAAAAACAAGAACTTTGGGTTCAACACCATTTTATACTCCTTCTTATTTTTCTTTGAGAGTTCCTAGTCTTAGCCAGAGAGAGACAGTATGGGGGCATATTGCCTCCTTCCCAGCATTGTGCAGGTGGGAAGTTTTTCTTCCTAGACATGGTGGAGGAACAACCCAGGAGGCGTTCGATGATAAAGTATTTGACTGGTGGGTGCATTAGATTCCAGTCATAGAGGACTATCCCTATGTAGGGATTAGTTTCCTTAGAGATACTGACATGCCTGTGCCCCGTGGAGAGGAGCACGTCGAGATAGGTAACACATTTCTTTTAAAAATATTTTTTTAACTTTTTATATATATTATCCTTTTTATGTGTGTGTCAGAGAACTAACTTAAAGATATGTTATATACAAATGTGGGACTTGTTCGACTAGTAGACTTCACCAGGACTAGGCGTTGTCCGTGACCAGGGGCCACACCAGTAGGAGAAGGAGGACCAGCAACTGCAAGAGGACCCCCAATCAAAGAGGCTGAGAGAGTGCTACAACGAGTAGAGAGAAACTTCATGGCTCTCATTCATGTGGTACCCATGGTAGAGATCGAGGATCTTCCCCTCCATGCAACCACTTGTAGTGGGGATGCCCAGGATATGGGTCCATTTATTCCGGCGTCTTGAAAATGTCGTAGTGCACTACAATAGGGCCAATAGGCCTAGACCTTAGATAGTGGTGGACCAATTTATCTGCCGAGGGAAATTTTTGTACTATGTATTTGAGGGCTTAAGCCCAACGATGTATACCAGCTATTTTTTAGGATTTAATTCCCACTTTTTACTCGTGACACCATTTTTTGGACATATGTTTATATACATCTTTTCTGTCTTATGGATGACATTTTTACAAATGTATTTACATGTGTTTGTGTGTGTTTTAATTTTAAATGTGAGAAACATGCCAATTTAAAACTTGATTAGCTAATGTATCATTTAGATGGTTAAATCTCCTAGGAACATGAATATAAGTAATATAATCAAAATATCATTCTAAGAGACGTACCCTAAGGAATCAATGGTGAAGAGTGGGATCATAAACGTGGTAAACCCCATTTAACTGGGACACAACTAGTTGAGCATCTAAGTAAACCCAGAGGTGAGAAATACCATGTAACAAGGCATCACATAGTAATTCTATCATTGCATTGTACTCAGAAACATTATTGGTTGCTTCGCCTAGACAAATACCTCAAGAAGATAGCAACTGACCACTAGGTGCGAAAATCACCCAAGCTGCAGAAGCAAGCCTCTGTGTGTGTCGGCTAGCACCATCCATGAACCCAACATAAACCTTTGATTCACTTGAC
>JASDQU010736643.1:50575-62198 GCA_032191745.1 Picea mariana | reverse complement strand
AAATTTTGTATTTGAATTTAAATTTTAAGATTAGGGTTTGTTTTAGCATTTTTTGAATATTTTTTATTTTAGATATTAGTTTTTAATATTTTTTTGAATTTTGTTTCCTTTTTAGCTTTTTTTACTATTATTTTGTTTTTTTTTCTCTTTTTTTTTTAACGTATCAAGGGTTTTTTTATTAATTTAAAAAAAAAAAGATATATCTTTTACAATTTTGTTTTAATTAGGAAATTTTAAATTTTTTTCATTTATTTTTAGCCTTTCTTTCTATAATTTGTCTTTTGAATATATATTTTCAAATGTGTGTTTTTCTTCATTTAAAAAAAAATTGTGAAGATTTTCTCCTTTCTCTTTATTTATTTTTTAATGTAACTTTAAAAAAAAAAATAGAAAATAAATTTCCAAGTGACCATTTAGGATCTGATTGTGGGTTTTTTATTTTCATAGGGATTTGTTGTCAATTCCATAGTTTCAATTAGGTTGTAATTAGCTATAATTTTAATGTTTAGAAAAAAAAAACATTTTGCTTTAGGTAGCGTCACTTTTTTATTTAGGTGTTGATTTTAAGGTTTTTTGAGCTATTGTATGAGTTTTGAAAGCCATGATTGAAAAATGTTGTAATTTTGACCCTGTTAGAAAAAATGGTGCTATCGGTAGCACCACTTTTTGATTTGGGGGTTGATTTTCATGTTTTTTATGCAAAAATATGGGTTTTAAGGGCCAGAGTTATCGTTTTGAGGTCACATTTCTCGTTAAGTCGGTAACATTGTTACAGATGGAGAGAAATTGTAGATGGAATGAGCTTGAAGGAGCCTAACTTATTCCAAAACCAAATAGACATCATGTATGTGGATGCTCCTTCATCAATGATACATTGACGAATAATGGCATTCTTAATGGTTACTAGAATTTGAAAGGTGACAGAATGAGGTAGATAAGGCTCAACTTTTTTGATATCAAACACAATAATCCTATCATACGAAGGATGAACAACACCAAAATAAAATAGAAAAGCATTCATTTGTGAAGGACTAGTTTGGAGGACTTCTAAGGATGACAGAGTTGTAGGAGACTAAGATAAATAATCTACTATACTATAGTTATGGGCATCCTATGCATGAGGGTTAGGAGAATTCTGTCATAAAGAAACCTTTGGCACCTTAGGGGAAGATCAAAACTAGGTTAGGGAATATACAAAGGTCCTATAGTGGCCGAAGGAGGATCACTTGGGTTAGAAGGATGTGCTTTAGGTAGAATTCCATATTGATGGGATCATGTAGATAGGTTAATATCAACTAAATCCATGTAGAGGATTTGATAAGTACAATCTCTATCAAGTTTGGAATTGGAAGGTCGACCAAAAGGAGGGGCTTCAGGTATGGATATAAATCCTTGCGTTGGAAAGGGGTTTCAAAAAATAGTTGGTTGTGAAAAAAAGAAGGTTGGTTAGGTTGATTAGATGTAGGATGAGCTTAGTCAGTTTCTTCCTTCAAAAGAAGCAAGTTAGGTAAGAGCAGACAATCATGGGTGTAATGTACATATACACCAAAAATATAGCAAGGTTAATTCATGAGAAATTGAGGGTTCTTCCCCAATTCAGGTTTGGAATTATTGCATTGACCTTTTTTTGTGGCATTTTGGTTAACCCCAATGTTATTAGGCAATTGGTTTTGGCTCCCTTAATTCCCTTGGTTTTGGTGTTGGTCATTTTTATCCCTTCCCCTTATTCTTCTTTTTTGTATTCTATTTGGGGGGTCGAGTATGTTCTATTGTGCATAAACCTATCCTTGAGGAGGAGGTGTGGGTTGACCAACAAGGGTTGGGGTACCATCACTAGAGGAACTAGAGATATTGGCATAGGTATAGGGAAAGGATAATACAAATTCAGTGTTATGCGACCACAAGAGTAACTAGTACAAGAATGGCCATGCACATGTTTTTTACAACCTTATTTTCCACCCTAGGGACACATGGAAGACCCATTGATGTTTCCCTACTGAGAAACACTCTTCTTCCCTGGATATTCATATTTTTTGAGGGAGTTCACACTTTTTTTCCTAGAAGAGTGAGACCGGTCGTGGTATGCATAGATGAAAACACACAATTGGTCGTTGGTTGTGTTACCCCCTCGTTCTAGGGGTAACTAAGGAGATCATTTCTCTAGGACCACATGTAGAAGACATGGGTTTTCGAGAGCGAGATTGACTAGCATAGCCTTGCAAGTCCCCTCTTATTCATTAATGCACCACCATACATCACTAGTAACAGAGTATCGTCCATCACACCGGCATGGCCCCACAGGACAACAAGTCTTTCTTCGTGAGGTAATAAGTTTGGTATCATAGTAAGTGTCACCCTAATAATTGACACATTTGAATATGTTGCAAAGAATTATTTCTTGATTACATAATGTTTTCTTGGAAATTATACTCTTTGCCTTATTTAACCTTGGTGGGTGTTATTTTGTCCTAGTTAGTTGGTCACCCTTCAAAATAGGGTGTTACTTGGGGGGGTTCCTCGAAAATTAATAGTACTCCCAAGGATGGATGCAAAGACCCCACGTCTGGGGTGGGCTTTTGATCACTAGTTTCACCTTGAATAAGGAGTTTGTTTCCTTTGGAGGCACTCTGGTAGGCCTGGATGGAGAGCTCCCACATTCTCCCACATATGTGTTATGCCTTTGGAGTCTTGGACGTCACCCTACTAGCTCATGAAGTCATTATGGCTTGAGGCCTTGATGGAGGAGGGCTTGACATGAACACTTGGCATGTGTGAACATGATATGTGGCCTTAGGAGGCCAAATGTTGCACCTTATCTAGCCTAGTGTCCCACTTAGGGGCTCAACGTCACCCTAGAAGGGCATGACATCACCTTTAGGATTTTATTTTGTGATAAATGAATTAAGTTTTATAAATTTGAGTTATAAGGGAAAATTATTGAGGTCATCCCTAGTTTAATTTTTACATTGACATTTTAGGGGAAAGGTGATATAAATACACCTTACCATTTCATTTTTAGATCATAACTCTTCCTCACACAAGAGAGTGGATCCGAAATTTTCTCCCTCTAGTGGAATTATTAGCTGAAATTACTAGTGCACACCTCTTGGAGATCATGCTTTGGGATATTTCTTGGATATTTTGTGGTGGAAAATTCTTCAACTAGATTTTGTGCTTGATTATTCTTGGCGAAGTAAGTAAAATATGCAATTTTCAATTCATTTTTTTAATGGTTATGGTAATTTTACTTTTTCATGTTGAAGATTATGAAATTGCTTGCATAAAAAACCCTAGGAGAGGAACATAAGGTGCTTCTTCCTCTCTCTACTCATTCCACTTATTAAATTGCTAAGAATATCTTGTCTAGGATAGGCCTCTAAATCCATAAAGTGCTAGCACTTTAGAAGTATTTTTCTAGAATCGTGTTTCTATATTTCTCAAAGTGTCCAAGGAGAAGAGGAATTCGCTAGAGCCCAAAAGGGCTTTCACTCTAGCCAATTTCCATCTTTGAGACGTAGAGCTTGAGGCCTTGAAGTTCCAACACCTCAATAATTTATCTCTCCATCCTTAGACCATCATTATAATCTATTTCTCCAAGTTATCGTTGTTTTTGCATTTGACTCCATAATCCCAAGAGGCACTGACTTCTATTGTTCTTATGAAGGTTTGATCAAACAAATACTCAAACTTTATTCTCTCAATATTTTAATAACTATCTCTAACCTTAAATTAGCCTAGATAACTAATTTTTTTGTTGTTGTTGAAAAAAATTGCTACGTCCTTACTAATTCACACTAATTTGTTGCATACACTAACTTGACTCATAGTTAAACTACTCAAACATTGCTTGCGACAATTGTTAGATAATCCACTTGATATATGTTTAATTTTCATTATCTTTACTTGCAATTCTGAGCACTAATTCTTGTAGTTGTTACAAATTACTATTTGTTGTTATAGATCGTCATCTAGCTACAATTTTCCTTCAACCATCATACATATGATTTTATATTTTCTATTGAGGACTTATTATCATTCTTGTACTTACAAATCATTATATATATGTTATATTGTTCTTGTTCTGGGAAGGTACACCAATACCCTTCTTTTCCTCAATTACTAGGACATAGACATTCTTGACCTAGGTGACCTATGAGAGGGAGGTATTTCTTAACCAATTCCTTATCTTACATATCCAATTAAGCCAGAAGGGATGCCTCCCTTGTGTTGGACCTTCATCCATCCCTAAAAAGTGGGGATTTATAATTGATTTGGTTGGACTGGGAAAGGATAGGTGGTTGTATGGGGCAAGGATAGGTGGTTGTAGCCAAAGAAAATAGGGGGTTGTAGCCTCCTTCTGGTTGTAGCCAGAGAATTGGGGATTTGGAGCTTTCCACAGGTTGTAGCCTCCTTCCAGTTGCAGTTGGAGAACATAGGAAGTTGGTGCTTCCAATGAATGTAAATCTTAAAGACATATAAGAAAAAAAATTCAGTGTTTTTCTCCCACATTAAGTTTCCACATAAAAATACTAGTGTATTGTGTATGTGTATGATTGTTCATTGTTCATGGTTCATTTATTCTACACTTATTGAATGATAATGGTAAATTGATCATAAATATAAGCAATGCTTATATACTATGGTTAAAAAGGATTATATTTCTCTATTACTGATTCASCCCCCCTCTCAGTAATCCAACAAGTTTGAGTGGTTAACCAAGAATCTTGGAATTTTTGGGAAAAAGATCTTGGAGTTATTTATTATTTGTTAATTGTTAGCAAAATATMTTGGAGTTATTCATTAATTTCTAAGTATTAGTTGGAAACTATTTTTTATTTAGGAAATTGTTGTAACCACTACGGATTTATTAAATCCCTAAGTGGATTTATTTAGMTATTTGTTATTTCTAGTTTCCATTCAATCTATGTATAAAAGAGAGAACTCTCTCCATTATTCGGGGAGGACTCTCAGAGCAATGTCCAAATGACAATAGAATAATTCATTAAGTTTTTATTTAATTTTTTAATTGTATTTTTATAATTTTTGTAGTGTTTGATTTAATTAATTAATTAATTAAATTTATTTTCTTTGTATATTTGTAATAGATTGATTTTTTTTATTAGTTTAACTAATTTAATTAATTCATGTTGTAAGTGTTGATATAGAATAATATCAACACTATGTTCTATGGAGGCAGGACCCACTCCAATAGAACATAGTGTTGTGTAGCTTAGGTAGTTTTCTTTAATTTCTCATTGTGTGATTTAATCATGCAAGTTTTTAATTATTTGTTCTGTGATTTGATTCATTTATGTTGCTAATTATTCAGAAAGGGTTGTATTTATTTAGTCAAGCAATTGATTATTCACATAGGATTGTATTTCATTATGTGCTTAATGAAATTATTGCAATTGTTGTTCATAGTAATGACAGGGATCATCTTGGCAAGGATTAGGCTATGATTTCGAGGACTTAGTTAATTTCTTTTCCAGCAAGTAGTTAATCAATTTCCTTTCAGCATGTGATTTATTTTCAGCAAGAGTTGGGTGAATTTCAATTTCTGCAAGGGTAATTTAGAGTTTCAATTCTACAATTAGTTTTACTGCACATAGATAGGGTTTCTTTGAGAAACAATTGAATCATATTCATGACACCTGCAACTGGTGTGAATTTCCTTTCCAGCACAGTAGTTAGCATATTTACTTTTCTGCAAGTGTGACATTTCCTTTCCTATCTGTGTGTTTACTTTCTAGCAAGAGTGGTTTACTTTCCTGCCTGTGTGTTTTCTTTCTTGCAAGTGTGATATTTCAATTTCTGCAACTGTGATTTACTTTCCACAGTTTGTAGAACCTTTCCAGAGCTTGAGAATTTTCTATACTCTAACAAAAAATGTAATCATTGATACTACAACTACATGTCAAACCAATGGGAGAGTAGAGTGTAGCTTTCATATATAGTGCACAGTAACTCGCAAGTTCCATACAAGCCCTGGATTAATAATTAAATGCACAATCATTTTAGTTGTCTTTCTGAGAAATTAGAAAGGAAATTAAAGAGCTCGTCAATATGATCTAGGAGAGCTACTAGTCTCTCTGACTTCTTTGTCTGTAATGGAAAAGTGTTTCTCAGGTTGTAAAGATGATCATACTTATTTCAAGCACACTTATCTTATGCCTAAGAATGGACCCATATATTATGTATGCATCACACTTTGTCCATCTACTCTTGGATATGATTATGTGAATGCTTCTTCACTTTCATGTTTACCAAGGCATTTCACAATTCTCCATGTATCACACATATCCAATGACAAAGTTAGGGAACCCTATGGTAAATTGCTAGAGAACAAACGCTCTTTGGATATTATTTTCGATTTGACTCCCAACTTCATTCAAAATGGTCAAGTTTCAAAGAATTTTATGCATGGACTACGTACCTTTCTCAAGTTGGATCTAGTCTTTGAAACAATCACTAGACCATACATTTGCACTAGGATTTTATTTTGATTGTTAGTTTTGTTAATAATTATATAAAAACGTTAATCTCCTTTCCATCTAAACTTTTTACAATTGAAGTAGAATGAAAAGAATACGTAGATCGTCCCTTCTAACAGCCACTTTTGTTTTTCGAAGGAGTATATGGTCATAAGGATGGAGAACGATGTCATACAAAATTCAAGTTATATAATCATATAGAATAGTACTTAACAATTTTTATGATGTCAATGTCCTAAAGGTAGCTATATAGGATAATATGGGGATATGAGGAGCATAATCATCTTGTATAGTCCAAAACTTCCTTACCTATGCATACAAGACATTGACCTTTCCACTTACATACTTTGCTAAAATAATGTTGAGGCTTCCTCTTAAAAAACCACTTTTTGGATAATGTACACGTCCTACTGTACTAGTAGCCTGCGTACACAAACGTGTTGCATGCTAGTTATCCCATGTAATTAAGTTGGTTGAGCTTGCAGAAGACAAGTTTTGTAAAAGCTGTTGGAACAGAGGGTTTGCAGCGTTGGGTTTGCTACACAAAGTTCATGTAGATTTTAACCTTGTACAATATTTACTACAAACATTTTTTCAATAAAAGAGTAGAAAAATACAATGGAAAATACAAACATTACACAAAGATTTTTCTTCTGGAAACCCAAACCGAGAAAACCAGCATTTCTATATTCATTCATAGTGATACATTGTTTACAATACAATATACATATAGGATCTAGCGGCATCCAAAACCCTAATCCAATGACCTGGTTTAGTCAAAAACCCTAATTCCTTAACCGGAAATAGAAAACCATCGGCAAAAATCCATGTGCCGAAAAAACTCCCAACAATGGACACGAAAATCGAGTCAACATGAAAAACAAGGAAAAAATGTGACATGTTTCCCAAGGAAAAATAAAAATTCTCGGCGGCACTACCCCCAAACCCCTGCGTGCCTGGCACAATGCAAAAGCTACTCCTCATCCAAAGAATATAACATATACCCAACATTCTCCCACTTGTTGTTTTCTTTGCATACAGTGGGTTACAGGGTTACATAGTCAACAATGGCTATGGATCCTCTACACCAAGAGAACTTCTCAATGCTCACAGATTTTGTTAATGAATCTACAACATTCTTCAAAGTGTCCACCTTCATCAACAATACTTTCTTTTATTCAACCATGTCTCTCACAAAGTGATATTGAATATCAATATGCTTTGTATTTGAATGATAAGTGGGGTTCTTCGCCAGAAAAATTGCACTTTAACTATCACAATCTATTCTTATAGTTTTTTGTACCAATCCAATACCTTAACACAATATTTGTAACCATGTTGCTTCCTTACTTGCATGAGTGGCTACAATGTATTCAACTTCTGTATTTGAAAGTGCCACTACAACCTGTCTTTTGCTCATCCAACTTATTTCTCCTCCAAACAGGTTAAACACATACCCATGTGTAGATCTCCTATGATCTAGATCTCCAACCCAGTATGCATCCACAAATCCATGTATATCCACCTCTCTTCCCAATCCCGGTCTTCCATGGTAGCACAATCCATAGCTAGCAGTGCCACACAAATACCTGAAAACCCTTTTTACTGATGTCCAATGCTCCTTCCCTAGTTTTGACATATACTTGCTTAAAACTCCCACTGCATGTGAAATGTTCGGTCTAGTACAGACCATTACATACATCAAACTGCTAACTACACTCACATATGGAACATGAGACATGTCCTCCTCCTCTTCCTATGTCTTGGGACAATGATCTGAAGATAACTTTACACCAACAGGAATAGGAACCTTGACCGACTTACATTCCTGCATATTAAACCTCTGCAATATTGTCTCGACATATTTTCTTTGATTTAACCAAAGTTTCCTCTTTTCTGATCTCTTTTAATTTCCAGGCCCAAAACGAAATTTTAAGCACCGATATCCTTCATGTCAAATTTAGAGGAAAACTGAGTTTTCACATCCTGGATAATCTCCTTGTTGTTTCCTATCAGCAACATGTCATCCACGTACAACACCAAATAAATCAAATGATCACCAATTAATTTAAAATACACACAGTGATGCTCTTTACTTCTTGTGAATCCAAGTCCCAGCATATAAGTATCATTTTTTTGATACCACATCCTTGGTGATTTTTTTAAACCATACATGAACTTTTTCAACTTGCATACCAACTCCTTTCCATTCATGGAATAAACTTTTGGTTGCTTCATATATATTTCTTCTTCCAGATCCCCATGTAGGAATGTTGTATTCACATCCATCTGTTCTACTTAAAAATCAATTGCAAAAGAAATAGATAACATAAATGTTATAGAGGTTAACTTGGAAACAATAGAAAAAGTCTCACCAAAATCAATTCCCTCAACCTAGGAATAACCCTTTGCTACGAACCGAGCTTTGTATTTCTCCACTTTTCCTTCTACAATCAGCTTCTTTTTAAATACCCATTTGTTGCCAATGGGATTTCTTCCAGCTAGAAACTTCACTAGATCCCAAGCCTCATTCTTATCCAAAGATACCATTTCTTCATCCATGGCCATTTTCCATAGATTTCCATCCTCTGAATCCACTGCCTCCCTAACAGTTCTAGGATCATCATCAATAATAGACAAAGCAAAATTTGAACGRAAATCAGATGGAGTATACATTTCTGGTAGCCTTCTTTCTCGAACCGATCTCCTCAATACTAGAGTATGAGGATCTTCTTCTTTTGATTCTTGTTCTTATGTAGAGTCTGACTCRTCGTCCTTTAAATCAAACTCTATTTATGTGGTTCTTCCTTACTTGGTAGGAMTTYCTGTTTAACAACATCCTTCATTTCTATAAATACCACATCTCATCTATACACTACCTTCTTAGTTTCTGGGTTCCAAATATTATAACCTTTGAGACCATATTTATATCCAATAAAGATACATGTTTCATCCTTCTTATCTATCTTGCTCATGTTTTCCTTTGGAACATGAACATATGCATCACAACCAAATACCTTGAGATGTGTGAGAGAAGGTTTCTTACCATTTTATACCTCTTATGGAGTATTTTCATCCAACGTTGATGAGGGTGATCTGTTGGCCAGGTAACATGTAGTACCCACTGCCTCTGCCAAGAATTCTTTCCCTAACCCGACACCACTGAGCTTGCACCTTGCTTTTTCCATCAGTGTCTTGTTCATCCTCTCTGCAAATCCATTCTATTGAGGTGTATATGGAGTAGTATTATGCCTTTCTATACTACACTTCTTACATAATTATTCAAATTCATTCCTGCATAACTCTCCGCCATTATCTGTTCTCAGCACCTTAATTCTTTTCTCTGTTTGATTCTCAACAAGAGCTTTAAACTCTTTAAACCTACCAAAGACTTCATATTTCTTCCTGAGGAAATATATCCAAGTATTCCTCGAGAAGTCATCTATAAATGGGACATAGTGAATATATTTTCCCAATGATGGGACTGATATAGGTCCAAAAATATCACTGTGAAATAGCTATAAAATTCTTTCTACCCTCGTTTCACCAGAAGGGAATATTACCCGATTATGCTTCCCATATACACAATGTTCATAGAAATCAAAATCCAAAGAGAATTTAGACATACCTTCAACTATACCTTTACCGTGTATTATTTGAAGACCCTTCTCTCCGATATGCCCCAGTCTTTTATGCCACATCATAACCTTTTCTCCAGAGACTGTAGGACTTCTTTCTTCTTCAAATCCAATATCAGGAACAATGGAAGTATTACACCCATCACTAATAGTGCTTCCTTGCAGCTTATATAGAGTTTCAAACCGAACTCCTTTCATCAACACCATTTCTCCTCGAACCATCCTGCAGGTTTCCTTTTCAAGTATTGTTTTTACCCATGCATCATCCATTTTACTTAAAGAAATCAATTTTTTTGGCCAAACCTGGGATGTGCAGAACACCAGGCAATGTTCTAATCCTTCCATATATGATCCTCAACTTGAATTTTCCTCGTCCTATGATTCTGGTTGTCGAATCATCACCTAAGAAAACATTACCACCATCATACCTTTCATATTCACAGAACCACTCCCTGTGGGGAGTCATATGAAAGGATTCACCCGAGTCAACCAACCATGCCTCATGATCTGCATGCATGATTGAAGAAGCCAAGTACACATCCCACCTTCTTCCTTATAGGTCTTTTCTTCTGTACAAGGAGATTCTTCAGATCCCTTCTTTTTCTCAACTTTGGATCTACACTGCTTCTTGTAGTGCCCTTCTTTTCCACATCTCCAACATAACTTTACAAACTTTTTGGGAGATTTAGATCTACCCTTAGAATTATATCTCCCACTTGATAACTTAGATATATTTCTTTCCTGGGAGCATCCTCTTGAAAATAATGTGTATGTGCTCTGTCCTTCCATATTCTTTCGTCTCATCTCCTCTGACAACAAGGATGAGACCACTTCATCAAACTTCAAGGCAATTGTATTACTACCTATGGCCACAACCAGACTATCCCATGAGTCTAGTAAAGAACAAAGTAAAGTGATACACTTATCTTTGTCTGAAATTTTAATATCAACATATACTAATTGACTTACCACAGTATTGAAAGCGTTCAAATGCTCTGCCACTGAGTCTCCATCTGTCATCCTTAGATTATATAGCTTCTTTCTCAGGAATATTTTATTTACTAGGGACTTAGACTGATACAACTTCCCCAACTTATCCCATAAATCCTTGGTTGTATATTCCTCTGACACATTCAGTAATACTGAATCTAAGCGACACAGTCGGATTGTGCTCTTCGCCTTCTGATCCAACTTTTTCCAGTCATTTGTTGAAGTTCCTGTAGGTGTGGTACCTGGATCTATCACGATCCATTGATCTCTGTCCACCAACAGATCTTCCATCTTGAGCTTCCACATCTCAAAACTTTTCCCATTAAACTTCTCAATCTCCATTTTTGAATTGTTTTCCATTTATTTTCACCTGAAAAATCAATACCACAATTCTCCCACTGTAACAAGGCTTATCACAATCTCGATGCAAACCCTTGACCACAAAGTCATCCCCATGAAGCCAACAAAGCTCTGATACCAAATGTAGATTTTAAACTTGTA
>JASDQU010736643.1:17150-31143 GCA_032191745.1 Picea mariana | reverse complement strand
GTATCAGAGATGCAACCATAAACACATATATATAGTAATACACGCTTTCTATTAACCAAAGAAATGTACAGAGACTGTAAAAATACAGAGTGAAAGACTCACTAGAATGGTGGCAGCGTATCTCTGAGAAGAGATGTAACGGCTACTCGCATTCATAAGAAGATGATTACAATGAGGCTCTAGAGGCCTTTTTACAATAGAAAATAATGCCAAAAGTCATAGACATCCAAAAACCTAACCCTAGGAGATGAAGCGCCAAAAGTCATGTGGGCCCCGTTTGGGTAAGTTGGTGCATCAACTTCCCGGGGTCGTAACTTTTGCATACGATCTCCGTTTTAGGCGTGTGATAGCTCGTTGGAAAGGTATCATYGAGGAGATTCATTTTGGGGGCTCAATTATGCCTTTAGCTATCATTGAGAACCTATATCTCGAAAAAACTTCATTTAGGCCCTCAAAATGGCCCCGGAAATGAAAACCTGCTAAAAATAGTAAATTGCCAAAATGGCCAGAAAAATGTTTTGAGCCATTTGGACAAGGTGGGTGGCCCCCGATATCCACTTGGATCACTAGTGGGAAGGATATTTACGCCAATTGACACTAGAGAAACTTACCAGTGCAAGTGCAAATCGAACATGGAAGAACCCTCCGAGTATACATTTCAAAGAGAGATATGACGTCTTCCCTAGGTAACATGGTATATGTCCACAATAACCTATGTACGTCCATAAAAGTAGGAAACTAGGTTGCCAACTCGCAGTCAATCACCAAGCGGGTATGGTCGATAATCGGGATGATCATAATGAGCAGGATAACAAATTTTGAAGCCCTTCAAGGGTATCGAAGGAAATTTTTCTGGAAGAAAACTAAGGATATCGAATGGATTCGAGGTCCACAAGGCTCTGTAGTCAAATGCGATCAATGTGATTCCCAAGAAAGACCCTCAATATAGAATCCCCACTATGTTCGGTCTGGCTTTGGAGGGGTTATCTCCTCTGTTCTTCCTTACATGACCTCGTGTTTATCCCATGTGTTAGAGGGGGGTCTTGGCTAACTCTTACGATGCTAGACTTTAGACACTCCCTATCTCAGACTCTAATGTTTGTTTTATATGGCCTTGAATATTTTCCTTTTCACACCTATTTCAAGGCCCTAAAATCCTAAACAAGTTTGTGAACCCTACAAACAGAAATTCTAATAGATATTAAGTTAAGCGTTGATTTTATGGGCTTGATTTACTCAAAGGATATGAATGTTCAACTTGTGGTTTTTGGAAGAGATGAAAAAACAAGAAAACTTTAGAGCATTTACATGACAAAGAAAACTATATACTTCAAATTTAAAGCAAAGGATTTTAAAATCTTTGTGAATGTCAACTTTTCAAAATAATGTTCCGAGATCTTATAACTGAAATTTCCCCAAAAGAAATTTTCATTTCACAATGAAAAACTACTTTTACTTTCATGAAAACAAGAAATAACTTTGAAAATGAACTCTTTTCTTTTTGCAAAAAGGCAACCTAGGCTACACTACCAAACAAGGTGCATAACTAAATGCAAAAAAACAAAATGATTTTTTGAAATGCTTAAAGGAGAAAAACAGAAGTAAAAGATTATTTTTGTTTTTTAAAGCATAGAACATGATAACGAGAAAAAAGAAGCCAAGATTGACACAGACCCTAGGACAACTGTGTAAACGTAGAGATTCAAAAGAACCCAGAGGAGGATCTAAAACTTGAAAGATCACTCTAAACCTCTAAGGAAAACAAAAGAAGATCAAGAAACAAGTTAAAACCAAATCTTTAACCCAACCTAAGACAACTAACAGAGACCCTGTAAAGTCCAAGAAAGGCCTGAGAAGCCCAAGGATTTTGTCAGGAAAGAGAAAAGATCCTATTTTTTTAAAAACCCTTCAATACATAGAGACATGGGTTGTTGTACCAACAACTTACATATGTACGTGTTGAGATCAATTCCCTCTTCTGAAATTTCCCTCCCCTTTTCTATTTTACCAATTTCATTTTTCCATTTATTTTCCCTCTTCTATACTTACCTGAATTCCCCTTTTCTTTTCTCCCTTCTATTCTCCCTTTCTAGTTACTATACTTAGTTGTTTTTCTGAAAACGATGGGTTCGTGGGTTGGCGGACTCGGAGATCCTCATCTCCATGCATACTTCAATATCATGAATCTGACTAACTGCCACATTATCCTATACTTAGTCGTTTCTACAGTCGTGGGTTCGCGAGATCAAGCTTTCAGATCCCATGTTTCGTGATATACATTTTGCACCCAAAAGATCCGCAATCTACATTTTGACCATCGGACTCCCCGAGCTCCTAAGTATCTCATCTCTCCTATATTGAGTTTGACTGACCACATTACAACACTTAGCCAATTTTCGACCTTTTGCAACCGCAGGTTTGCAGGTTCCCGTGTTGACGGGTTCACAAAATTCCCAAATCCTAATCACTCTCGTCTGTCCCCGCCACCTTCATGCTTTTCCCAATATGCATTTAGTATGGTTTAATGATAATAACTCATAATTTAGGTTTTGTAAATATCGTCATTAATAAGCGAAGGGATCGATGAGATTTCTTATTAAACCACATCAAATCACGATTTGCGGAAGATTATATTATGTCTCTCAAGCGCTCATTTCAAATATTGTCAAGATTAAAATAATGCTCTTGTCAACTTATGGAAGAAGCACCTCAAAAATAGTTCTGCAGAGATACTTAGAACATTTTTGGACATGAGGATCAAAACTTTCAGTGTTCTAGAGAGTATTCTTACTATTCATCCCTTTCTACTCAGAAGGAAGTAATATGGACATATGGAATTTCTCATGCAGGCTATGTTCCTGAGGTCTTCGATTGCAAGGAACTGGTTTCTCGGTGCCCTAAGAAATATATACCAAGTCATCGGATTATTTAACTTCAAGAGCATTCTCCCGTCTCTCTTTCACATCAAGTGTTCCATAAAATGTTAAAGCTCCTAGAGCCAACACTCACTTTCAAAGGTAAAGATTGCAGGGACTTCTTCAAAAATCATGAAAATGGCCTGGAACTCTTTCTTGAATTCTTCGAGAATCTCACTTCCATCCCTAAAGATATCACCAAATTGCAAATCAACTCATTCAAAAACCCCTTTCGGGAAATTGCTTGGTTATTCACCAGGGTGATAGGCCAAGAAAGTACTGCCAGTATTTCCTGTATGATTCTTTATATCCTCTATTTTACTATCAAAGAGAAATCCATTTTTGATTGGGGAAAACTGATTTCCATTGAAATATCTTCCCAATTTTCACAATACAAAAAAGATAAGGAATTCTTTATGGCCTCTTATTTGGTATTTGCGAGAGCACATTGCTGTCAATTTCTTAAATTATCTATCTACAAGAAGGTGAATTGTAAATTTGACCCAGTGACCTTTTGGTACCAATCATTGTGGAGACACAAAGATTCCTTTCATTTTTATGAAGTTTTCAATGCCTTTTTCTCAGTTTTTAAAGGATTTTTGTTTGGAAAAGATACCCCCAGAATATCCGCCCAAGAAAGTAAATTCCTAGACAAAAAGGGGACGTTGGAGAAAATGGAAAATTACAATGTTATCAGGAGTTTTGGTGCTAAGGAAAATCCCTCCTTTATTCCATGTCATATATCCGACATAATGTTTATTACAAAAGATTCAAGGAAATATAATTTTTGGCTGTACTTTTTTCATGAGAAACGAAAAAAGCAATTCATACCCGTGCCTTGGAAAATTTGGGACTTTGTATTTAGAAATATTAACAAAATCGATGAATTTGCAAACCACTTCCACACTCTAAATATCAAGTATGTTGAATGGATAAAAGGGTTTGACCCTAAAGAAATTTGTGTAGAACATATGTTAGCAGTTGGATTTAGAAATTCATTTATCCGTAATTTTCTAGGAGAATAAGAAGATAATAACTTGGGTGTTCCTACTCATAATGATGGCGACTTGGAGATGGTAATCAATGCCAATAAATTTTAAAAATAGAAAGTAAAGGGTCCCAGTGAGAAGAGTGCCCAGTCCCCAACTGTTACTCCTAATACTACAACATCTTGTAGCAGTTCTCCAATGACCCACCCATATAGAAAAGTGATCAATAGTAGTTTAGGAGGAGGAGGAGAAAAATACCCCCCTCCGAGAAAAATTGAAATCTCACATAAACTTCCTCTAAGGAAGAAGAGGAATAATATTGTACAATAGGAGGAAGAAAATCACATCAAAAGTGACATCAACAACTTCTTCCTCGAAGATATGGAGCTCGAGGCTGACATCGAGAAAAATTCTCCTAACATTGATCAACCAAGAGGCACGACCCTCCAGAATCCATCGTTGGAAATTATTGAGAATGAGACCTTCGATGAAGAAGAGTCATTTGTATTTCAGAGCGTTTTCTTTGACAATGAATCTAAGAAATTAATTATTGAGAAAAGTGATGTGAAGAATAAAAAATGGAAATCTCATTCAGAGGTTAACCTAAGAAATATGTGGCCTTCCTAGATTTCCATAATCCATAGAGAAATCGACAATGCATTGGATAAATCCATTGGTGGTCTCGAAGCGGAAAATACAAATTTAAAGGAGAGGATTAAGGAACTGGAAGAAACCTTAATGCCTCTTCCACTCCTTGCCATCCCTTTAGAAATTGTTGGACCCACCATGCCCATTTATAAATTAAAAGGATCCTCAAGATTACTTACATCATCGAGGAGCTATGTGGAGAATAATATCAAGAAAAGAATGGCAATGATCACAAAAGCTTGGTAAATTTAAAAAAAAAACATGATTTATTTTGGCTCGAGAGCGCATGCCTTTCATGAGTATTTGAAATCTGACCTAAAAAATGAAGAAGGTTTTTACCTTGATGTTGTGGTACCCTTTGGTGTTAAAGTTTCCAACATGATAGAGCTAAGGAGAAGAGAGGAGGATCTTCCCTCTCCAAGTTGGATTAAATAGTTGAAGGCATGCTGGAAAGAAAAGATAAAAAACTTGAATAACATTGTTCAAATGTGTAGCCAAGCCATATCAAGGAGGGATGAACTATTCAAAAGACTCACAGAGGTAGACTTAGTCGGAAGCACTAACGAAGTCCAAGATCCCAAGTTGATCCTCAACTCATTGTTCCTAACAAAGCAACAATTTGATGAGCAAGTTGAGATATTTAAAGGGTTGTTCATTGAAAAGTTCTATGGAATACTTGAATATAATGAGGATGGCACAAAAAATTGGCCAGTGGACTACTCCATGAAAAGTCAAGATATTGAAGAAGCATTACATGGAATTTCCCTTGATCTGAGAGACTTTGAGGGCAAGTTGTTCAACATCAAAATGAAAAGTTACATCGAAGAATGGTTCAAGAAAGCTATCGATAAACTAACCAATGAAGGGAAAGAAACAGTTGAGACGGTTCCTATAACCATTGATGAAAACGATAAAAGGAAATCAACAAGCAAGTGAAAATGATGAGAGGCCATCATATTAAGTTTATGTTGATCACATCATTTTTTTTATCAAGTCCTTCATCCATTTATTCCACCTCTTTCACTAGAAAGGTTTAGCCGAAGACTGATAACTCCTTTTTTCTTCTTACCAGATCTTTATTTTCTTCTACCATCCACCATCTTCCTTCTAAAATATTATTTCTTGTATTTATTTTCTTTATGGTCTGTGGGAGCCCCAATCCCAGTCTTTAAGACAAACACATTTATAATTTCAAAAAATATGTAACAGACTATATATTTTTTAAAAATTTCAAGAGAACTACTTTGAGAACAATATTGACTCTTCTTTGTAACCCTGCTTTTAGAATATAAAGTTTTTGAGGTTGATATATCATTATCTGTATTTGATTTGTCCATGTGTCCACTCTGTTAAAGTCCTCTTATGCATATGGATCATCTTCTTTTTTATTTTATGTGATCATAAATATTTATCTTAAACTATGATGGATGTGAGAAAATTTTTCTTATTTCCTTTAAATGTGTGAAGTGTGTTATTCCTTGTCCTTTCTCGGGAATTTTATTTAAAAAAGAAAACAAAAAAAAAAATCATTTTATCTTCTCAGAATATTTATGTTTCTTTGAATTACTACGATGGACTCCTGTCAAGTCCCACATTTTGAATATATAGAAATCCCAAGAAAATATAAAGAGGAGTACCACCTCTATAAAAACGCAGGGGGATTTACATCCTCGTGGTTTTTTCATTTTGGTCCTAACGAATTCAAGTGTCAACATTTTTGGCTACCATACTGGGGAATGAACTGAATATTTGAAATTTGATCCAGCATTTTTTGAAAAATTATATGACTTTTCCTCAGGCTGATCAACCCTGCTTAGAAATTGGATTGAACAAACAACGAAGCATCTTACAATAGTTATACAATCTGATAATAAAAACAGTCGAGACCTAAGAAGAGTTACAAAGGTCCTGGAAGATCTTAATCCAAGAAGAAGAAAGAGAAATCCTCTGGAGACAGAGGAGAGAAGAGAGACAATACCAAAGAAATCAAAGGCTAGCTAGAGCAGCACAAGAATAAGGTCTAGATTGAAGCTGGATGAATACAAGAGACCCATTACCAAAAGTAAAAGCAAGCAACTCTTTATTCTTAGAAGTGAAAATCCTATCCCTGGAATCTCTCCAGACATGGAAGAAACAAACAAACAACCCCGAGATGAGAATCACGAGGAGAGAAAAGGAGGTGGAAGAGATGATGCAAGAAATCAAGGAAACCCAGGATTTGAAAATCGAAGGAGGGTAAGAGATTTCCCTATGAATATTATAGGTGAGCAACATGATATCCATGTTCTCCCTAAGGGAACCCTAAAG
Source organism: Picea mariana (assembly GCA_032191745.1). Lineage (NCBI taxonomy): Eukaryota > Viridiplantae > Streptophyta > Pinopsida > Pinales > Pinaceae > Picea > Picea mariana. The sequence goes on along the minus strand of JASDQU010736643.1, from coordinate 24,284 downwards.
GAACTTTTCAAAGATGGAGAAATCGATGCAAAGAGGCATCTGCACTTATTTCTTAATGTTTGTGATTTTCACCATGTTGAGTATGACGATGTCATGGTAAGGAGTTTTTTGCAAACCTTGTTAGGAAGAGCATATGAATGGTATACAACATTGCCCAATAGATAAATTCACTCATTTAATGACCTTGAAACTATGTTCCTAACTATGTTTGCCCATCCAATTTCTTATCATACCATTCTCAATGATTTCACCTAGATTGGTTTGAGGAAGAATGAAAGGATACAAGATTTTAATTTCAGGTTCAATAAAACCTTGAGTAGGATTGCAGAAGATAAAAGACCAAATGACCTAGTCATTCTCGGTTGTTATAAGAATGCAATGCCCCCAAATGTGAAATATGTTATCAGAGCATCCCAAATGGATATATTAAAGGAGGCAATGAATAGATCCACTAAGATAGAAGAAAGTATGACTGGAATGGGTGTCAACCCCAACATTATACTGGGAAAAGTACAAAGGTATCTGGGAGGATTAAATATTGATAATCAATAAATAAAGAATAATTCAAGCATCGATCGACTCAAAACCAAACAATGGGAGGAGTATTTTTCAATGGAACCATACATGATGTAAAGGTTGACCCTGTGGCGGCACAAGAAACTAAGAAAATAATTGAAATTGCACATATGAATTGAACTATTAAGCAAATGCAGAATGAGATAATGAGACTGAGAAGGGGAGACAATTATGTGGCAAATCCAAGAATTATAATCCCAGAGAAAAGAAGGAACCCTCCCCAAGAAAACAAAGTGAGTCTTGAGAACAAAAATAATCTGTAAAGACCAAGAGTTCTGAGACATCCTACTCCCAATGTCATTGTCCTGGATGATGCGTATGATGAGAAAATAATTGAGCAAGAGAATTATTACTCACCCGATGAAAGTTCTAAAATTGTGCAGAGGGACAGATGCAAGATGTCCTTGTATATATTTGAAGAGGGTGACAAAGATCCCAACTAACAAGAAAATGTCACCCAAACAAGAGGATATGTAAATAGACCAAAAAATAAAGGCGATTCTCACAAAGAGAACCAAAAAGAAAAAGGAGAAGAAAAAACAAATGAGAAAGTGACAGATAGCATTGGAAGTAAAAGGAAACACATGATATCAAAATCCACTCAAATGACATATAATGTCGTAGAATATTTGAGTAAATTAAGGATACCTTTTTCCTTTACAGAAGTGGTGAAGATTCCCCAGCAAAGACAAAAAAATTTAAAATTGTTGGACAATCCATTTGAAAGAGAAGAAGTTGTTGTTATCAGTCCAAAACAAATCCCAAGCCAGTCAACTTCCAAGCCGAAAGGTAAAATTACGCCCTTTTACATTTCAATTGAAAATCATGATGTTGCACTACATAATTGTTTAGTTGACACGGGCACGACAAATAATATCATGCCACTACGGTCATGGAGGCATTGGGCATGAGTTACACCAAGTATTATGAAACTGGTGAAAGTATATATGCAATTGATTATAGAAAAGTGTCATCTTCTAGAGAAATCAAGGACTTTTATGCTTGGATTATGACAACCCACCATACCATTACAATTTTCAATATTATTGTGGTATACCTTCCTTTAGTATATAGAGTTGTGTTGGGAAGAGATTGGATATATATGATCGGGGGATATATATAATGAATGATGGAAGTTATATGATGTTGCCAGGAAAGGAAGGAGAAATGATTAAATTCCCCTGTGAACCTAGAAAACCCTTCTCCTTCAAGAAGAAAGACAATGAATTGATGGAGGATTATATAGATGTCGGGATTGGAAACTATGTTATCCTAGACATGGAACATAGTGAAATCCTAGAGAAAGTGCAAGACATGGAGAATCAAGAATGTATGTTCGAAGGCTATTAAAGGATGTAATTCGAAGGAGTTTGTTCAAGCTCTGGGAATGGAGTTGGGATTGTTCTTATGAGTCCAAATAAGGTTGTGCATCTGCATGCTATTAGACTGGAATTTTCATGCACTAATAATGAGGTATAATATGAAGCCTTGATACATGGGATTATCCTTGTAGAAGAAATTAAAATAAAACATATAATTATAACTGGCGACTCAGAGTTGGTGATCAATTAAGTTACCCGGAGGTATAAAATAAAAAAGGAAAGGCTTAAGTTATATTTCAAAAGGGCTAACGATTGATGGAATATTTTAGTTCCTTCAACATTTCTTTCATTCCAAGGGACAAGAATCATAAGGAATATTCATTAGCCTTGGCGGCCTCATTGTCAAACCCAGACGATATTCAAAGAAAAATGTCTTTCCAAGTAGAAAGAGCTTTTTGACCATCTGTGCCTAATAACATTGAATATTTGCAAGTATTTAAGAACAATGAACAACTGAAATTGTTTTTGTTGAACGATGATGATGATGAAGACGATCAGCCATATGTTTTCCCCAAAGATTGTATACAATCTGAATCTCTTTTTACGAAATATGATCATGCTAAGAATATCCTCCAATAAGTTTCAATTCGAAAAGTGCAAGAGACAAGAAAAGTCAATATTGGAACTGACAGTTCCCTAAAATATGTCAACTTGGGAGTTGATTTCATCACTGAGGAAGTTGATCAATATGTTTCCTTGTTTAAAGAATTCATTGATGTGTTCACTTAGACCTATGATGATTTGAAATATTACGTAAAACTATATTCCAGCATATCATTCCTTTGAGGGAGGAAGAAAATCTTGTAAAGAAAAAAATAAGGATGATGAATCCCAAACTGAAACCTCTGGTAAATATTGAATTATAGAAATTGAAGAAGGAAAGAATAATTTATCCCATTAGACACTCCAACTAGCTTTCAAATCATGTGATTGTAATAAAAAATACCGGGGAAATACGGATGTGTATTGACTTCATAGATCTTAACAAATCAAGCATAAAGGATAACTTTCCTTTACCTAATATGGATTTCCTTCTCCAACAAGTCACTGGATCAGCCTCTATGTCCATGTTGGATGGTTTTTCTGGATATAACAAAGTCTTGGTGGTTGAGGAAGATAGGGAAAATACAACATTTATCACACCTTGGGAGACATATGCATATGCTAGAATTCCATTTGGTTTGAAGAATGTTGGAGCCACATTCCAAAGAGCCATGTCTCATGGATTTAGCGGGTTGATAGGAAAATTTATGGCAGACTACCAAGATGACTTGACACTGCATTCAAAAACAATGGGTGATCATATCCATCATTTGAGAAAAGTTTTTGAAAGATGTAGATTATATTGTGTCTCTCTAAATCCAAAGAAATGATTGTTAGTTGTAACTCACGGAAAATTGTTGAGCCACATTGTGTGCAAGGAAGGGATTTACATAGATCCAGAAAGAGTTAAAGAAATAAATGATGTCAACCCCTCGACATCCAAGAAGGGAGTCCAATCATTTTAGGAAAGATCAATTTTGTGTGAAGGTTTGTTCCTGATTATGCAAGTATCGTAAAACCGATCAATTTGTTGCTAAAAAGGGATCATAGTTTAGAATGGACAGTGGATACTCAAGAGGCTTTCAATAATATCAAAGGAGAAATCACCACAGTTCCAGTCCTCATTAGTCCATATTTTCAAAGAGATTTCATCATCTATTCATTTTCTACAGAGATAATTGTTGCATATGTTCTTACTCAAAAGAATACCAAAGGTGAAGAACTCCTAATAAGTTTCATGAGAAAAACCCTACATGACTATGAGTTGAGGTATTCAGAACTGGAAAAGAAATCCTTGGCTCTTGTAAAAGAGGTAGCACATTTTTAGATGTACATATTAAAATCCCATGTTATTGCCTATGTTCCCTCATCGCCAGTGAAGATCCTTATGAATCAACAATTGAGAGAAGGAAAATGGGATAACTGGCTGGCAAAGATACAAGAATATGATATTGAGATTAAAACTTTAAAGGCTATCAAAGGACAAGGTTTATGCAATCTCATCGCGAATATTGATTATATGGATGGAATGATTTCAATTTCAGTAGGAGAACCATTAGTTGATTTAGAATGGTACATAGATATTATATTCTACTTAAGGTCTGGGTAATTTCCTGTCACCATGAACCACAAGGAGAGAAGAACACTGAAGATGAAGGAAAATCAATATGTGTTGATCGCTAATATATTGTTCAGGAGGAATTATGATGGTACACTACTGAGATGCATTGATGAAAATCAATCCCAAGAACTAATGAGACAATTCCATGAAGGAATATGCGGTGGACACTTTTCACCTACTGCAACTGCCCACAATATAATAAGGGATATATTCTATTGGCCATCAATATTCAGAGACTTGTATGCCACAATAAGGAAGCGTGTATCATGCCAGCAATTTTCAGGAAAAATTAAGAGATCCAAGATGCCTTTACAACCCATAATTGTAGAACAACCTTCCTCCCAATAGGGACTTGATGTTTTCAGTCAAATTAATCCAAAGTCTAGCAAGGGACATATGTACATTCTCACGACTACAAATTATTTCATGAAATGGCCAAAAGCAGTGGAATTAAAGATGGATGATTCTAAAGAGATAATTAAGTTCTTCCAAGATAATATTCTGTCGATATTTGATGTCCTAGATAAATTTATCACAGATAATGGTTTGATTTTCATCGAGTCAAAGTTTACATAGTTTTGTGGAGAATATGGCATTATCATGGGTCAATCATTGAATTATTATCCACAAGGTAATGGCCTTGATGAATCCACAAATAAAACACTTGTTCATATACTGAAGAAAACCATTGAAAAGAACCAAAGGAATTGGCATATGAAGCTGATTGATGGATTGTGGGCAAGCAAAATGAATCCAAAGGACAACACTGGGATGTCCACTTCCACATTGGTTTATGGGAAAGAATCAAAAATGTCAATTAACCACAAGCTCAATGCATTGACTTCAGTGGTTAATACCAAAGATACAGAAGAGAGTTCACCAATCCAAAGGAAGATTAACCAGTTGTTAAAATTGGAAGAAGAGAAAAGAAAAGCCCTTAATAGAACCTCTCAAAGGCATCAGAGTGTCAAAATATATTTTGATCAGAGAAAAATTGTAAACAATTTCTAGAGAGGAGAGTTGGTGTTAATTTGGAACAAGGCCAAGGAGAAACCGTCGATGCATACAAAGTTCAAAGCGCTCTGGATCGGACCTTACATCATCGAAAAGATCCTAGGTTTTAACTCCTATATGCTCTAAGACATGAAAGGTAAAATATTAATGTTTCCTATTAGTGAGAAACATTTGAAAGGTTTCTTCTCCTAATACTTTCTAATTCTCATTGTACATAATTTTATTTTTTAGTTTGTATATTCTTACTCTGACTCCATAGTCCAATAGATGCAAGAACCTGGTCATAAATATTTTGGATTCTTGACAACCCACACAGGGTTATCATCCCACAATTTCAGCCAGTTGTTAAGATCAATTCCCACTTCCAAAATTTCCCTCCCCTTTTCTATTTTCCCAATTTATTTTTTCCATTTCTTTTCCCTCTTTTATACTTACCTGAATTCCCCTTTTCTTTTCTCCCTTCTATTCTCCCTTTCTAGTTACTATACTTAGTTGTTTTTTCCGAAAACGATGGGTTCATGGGTTGGAAGACTCATGGATCCTCATCTCCATACATACTCCCATATCATGAGTCTGACTGACCTCCACATTATCCTATACTTAGTATTTTCTGCAATCGTAGGTTCACGGGTTCAAGCTTCCATATCCCATGTTCTGTGATATACATTTTGCACCCAAAAGATCTGCAATCTACATTTTGACCATCGGGATCCCCAAGCTCCTAAGTATATCATCTCTCCTATATTGAGTCTGACTGACCACATTACAACACTTAGCCAATTTTTGACCTTTCGCAACCGCGGGTTCGCGGGTTCCTAGGTTGGCAGGTTCACAAAATTCCCAAATCCTGATCTCTCTCCTCCGTCCCCACCACCTTCATGCTTTTCCCAATATGAATTTGGTATGGTTTAATTATAATAACTCATCATGCAGGTTCTGTAAATATCGTCATTAATAAGCAAAGAGATCGAGGATATTTCTTATTAAACCACATTAAAGCACGATTTGTGGAAGATTATATTATCTCTCTCAAGCACTCATTTCAAATATTATCTGGATTAAAAGAACACTCTCATCAACTTATGGCAGTAGAAGCTCGACAACAGTTCTACGAATATACTTTGAACATTTTTGGACATGAGGATCAGAAATTTCAGTGGTCTAGAGCATATTCTTACTATTCATCCCTTTCTGGTCAAAAGGAATGAATCTGGACATTCAGAATTGCTTGTGCAGGTTGTGTTCCTGAGTTCTTCGACTACAAGAAACTGGTTTCCTGGTGCACTGAGAAATATATACCAAGTCAGTGGATTATTCAACTTCAAGACCATTCTCCCGTATCTCTTTCACCTGAAGTGTTTCGTAAAATGTTAAATCTCCCATCGCCAACACTCACTTTCAAAGGTAAAGATTGCAGGGACTTCTTAAAAAATCATGACAACGTCCAGAACCTCTTCCCCAAATTCTTGGAGAATATCATGTCCATCCCCGAAGATATCACTAGGTTTCAAGTCAAATCATTCAAAAACCCCTTTCAGTAAATTGCTTGGTTATTCACCAGGGTGACAGGCCAAGAAAGTATCGCCGGTATTTCTCATATGATTCTTTATATCCTATCTTTTACTATCAAAGGGAAAGCCATTTTTGATTGCGGAAAACTAATTTCCATTGAAATATCTTCCCAATTGTCACAATACAAAAAATATAAGAAATTTTTTATGGCCTCTTATTTGGTATTTGCGATAGCACATTAATGTTAATTTCCTAAATTGTTTATCTACAAGAAGGTGAATTGTGAATTTGACCCAGTGACCTTTTGGTACCAAGAATTGTGGAGGCATAAATCTTCCTTGCATTTTTATGAAGTTTTCAATGACTTTGTCTCGGTTTTTAAAGGATTTTTGTTTGGAAAAGATACACCCAGAATATCCGCCCAGGCAAGTAAATTACTGGACAAAAAAGAGACGTTGGAGAAAATGGAAAATTACAATGTTATCA
>JASDQU010736643.1:2855-17100 GCA_032191745.1 Picea mariana | reverse complement strand
GTCCAGAACCTCTTCCCTAAATTCTTGGAGAATATCATGTCCATCCCCGAAGATATCACTAGGTTTCAAGTCAAATCATTCAAAAACCCCTTTCAGTAAATTGCTTGGTTATTCACCAGGGTGACAGGCCAAGAAAGTATCGCCGGTATTTCTCATATGATTCTTTATATCCTATATTTTACTATCAAAGGGAAAGCCATTTTTGATTGCGGAAAACTAATTTCCATTGAAATATCTTCCCAATTGTCCTAATACAAAAAATATAAGAAATTTTTTATGGCCTCTTATTTGGTATTTGCGATAGCACATTAATGTTAATTTCCTAAATTGTTTATCTACAAGAAGGTGAATTGTGAATTTGACCCAGTGACCTTTTGGTACCAAGAATTGTGGAGGCATAAATCTTCCTTGCATTTTTATGAAGTTTTCAATGACTTTGTCTCGGTTTTTAAAGGATTTTTGTTTGGAAAAGATACACCCAGAATATCCGCCCAGGCAAGTAAATTACTGGACAAAAAAGAGACGTTGGAGAAAATGGAAAATTACAATGTTATCAGGATTTTCGATGCTAAGGAAAATCCATCCTTTCTTCCTTGTAATATATCCAATAGAATGTTTATTACAAAAGTGGCAAGGAAATATAATTTCTGGCTACACTTTTTTCACAAGAAACAAAAAAATCAATTCATATCCTTTCCTTGAAAAATTGGGGACTTTGTATTCAGAAATATGAACAAAATCGATGAATTTGCAAACCACTTCCACAATATGAATCTCAAGTATGTTGAAAGGATAAAATGGTTTGTCCCTAATGGAATTTTTGTGGAACATATGTCAGCAGTGGGATTTAGCAATTCATTTATCCATATTTTTCTAGGAGAAGAAGAAGATAATAACTTAGGTGTTTCTACTCACAATGATGGCGACTTGGAGATGATACTCAATACCAATAAATTATACAAACAGAAAGGAAAGGGTCCCAGTGAGAAGAGTGTCTGGTCTCCAAATGTTACTCCTAAGACTAAAAAATATTAGAGCAGTGCTCCAGCGACCTACCCATCTAGAAAAGTGATCAACAATAGTTCAGGTACAGGAGGAGAAAAGAACCCCCCTCTGAGAAAAATTGAGAGCTCACATAAAATTCCTCTGAGGAAGAAGAGGAAGAATATTGTACAAGAGGACAAAGAACATCGCCTCAAAAGTGACATCAATAACTTCTCCCTTGAATTTATGGAGTTCAAGGATGACATCAAGAAAATGTTTCCTAACATTGATAAACTAGGAGGAACGACCCACCAGAAATTGTCTTTGGAAATTATTGAGAATGAGACCTTCGATGAAGAAGAGTCATTTGTATTTCAGAGCCCTGTATTTGATAGTTAATCTAACAAATTAATTATTGATAAGAGTGATGTGAAGAATAAAAAAGGAAAATATTGTTCAAAGGTTAACCTAAGATATATGTGGCCTTCCCAGATTTCTAGAATCTATAGAGCAACCGACAATGAATTGGATGACTTCATTAGTGGTCTTAAAGAAGAAAATACAAAGTTAAAGGAGAGGATTAAGAAACTGGAAGAGACCATAATGCCTCTTCCACTCCTTTCTAGCCCTTTGGCAATTGTTAGACCCACCATGCCCAGTGCTAAATTAAAAGGATCCTCAAGCTTACTTACATCAACCAACAACTCTATGGAGAATAATATCAAGAAAAGAATGGCATTTATCATAGAAGCTTGGGAAATTTCAAAAATCATGATTTCTTTTGTCTCGAGGGCACATGCCTTTCATGAGTTTTTGCAATCCAACCTAAAAAATGAAGAAGTTTTTTACCTTGATGTTGTGGTACCCTTTGGTGTTAAATTTTCCAACATGACAAAGATAAGGAGTAGAGAGGAGGATATTCCCTCTTCAATTCATATTAAACGATTGAAAGCATGTTGGAAAGAAGAGATAAAAATATTGAATAACATTGTTCAAACGTGCAGCCAAGCCATATCAAAGAGGGAGGAACTATTCAAAAGACTCATAGAGGTAGACATAGCCGGAAGCACTAACAAAGTCCAAGATCCCAAGTTGATCCTAACAAAGCAACAATTTGATGATCAAGTTGAGATATCTAAAGGGTTGTCCATTGAAAATTTCTATGGCATACTTGAATATAATGAGGATGACATAGACAATTGGCTAGTGGACTACTCCATGAAAAATTAGGATATTGAAGAAGCATTACATGGCATTTCCCTTGATCTGAGAGACTTGGAGGGAGATATGTTCAACATCAAAATCCGACATGAAATCAACGTGGCACCAATGAAAAGTTACATTGAAGAATGGTTCAAGAAAGCTATCAATAAACTGACCAATGAAGGGAAAGAAATAGTTGAGATGGTTCCTGTAACCATTGATGAAAATGATAAAAGGACATCAACAAGCAAGTGAAAATGCCGAGAGACCATCATAGTAAGTTTATGTTGATCACATCCTTCTTTTTCTTTATCAAATCCTTCATCCAGTTATTCCACCTCTTTCACTAGAAAGGTTTAACTGAAGACTGATAACTCCTTTTTTCTTCTTACCAAGTCTTTTTTTTTCTTTATGGTCCATGAGAGCCCCAATCCCATTCTTTAAGACAAACATATTTAAAATTTCAAGTACCACATTAGTAATGAATCAAGCATATTACAACAAAATAATGATTGATCGCCTGTCTCAATGTGGGAGCTACAAGAAACTTCCCAGTAACCCTATTGTGAAGGTTATGAAAGAAGTCAAATTAGCTATAAAAAACTCAAGCCTAGATGAAATAATAAAAAACTGACTTCTCCTAAATAGTGAGATTACCCCAAGAATCTATGGGCTACCTAAAATTCACAAAGACAGGGATCCTCTTAGACCTATAGTAAACACAATAGGCTCGCCCACTTACAAACTGGCCAAGTATGTAGCAAAATTCCTTAGCCCCCTAGTAGGACATACAGACTCCTTCTTTACGAACTCTAATGATTTCATCAAAATCATTAATGAGAAAATAAAACCTAAGGAAAACCTTATTAACTTCGATGTTGTCTCCCTATTCACCAAAATCCCACTAGATGAAGCCATCTAGATTGTTAATGAAGTGATAGACTCGGAAATAGAAAAGCTAGTAGAGGTGTGTCTCTGGTCCACATTGTTTAGCTATCAAGGTGAATTCTATGAAAAAACAAGCGGCGTAGCTATGGGATCACCACTTTCTCCCATTGTCGCAAATATTTTCATGGGAAACTTCAAGAAAAAATACTTAGATTCCTTTCCTCTTAAACCATTAAGATGAAAGAGATTTGTTGACGATACCAACATACTTTGACCCCAAGGTAAAGATGAACTAGAAAAATTCTTCCAACATCTCAGCGATATTTCTAAAGACATCAAATTCACAATGGAACTTGAGGAAAATGGTACCATTCCCTTCCTAGACGTACTAATCAAAAGGAAAGAAGATGGTAGTCTTGGACATAAATTATATAGGAAAAAGACCCACATAGAAAATTACCTTCACGCTAGCTCTCATCACCACCCAGCCTAGAATTTAGGTGTCCTCAACACTCTAGCCACAAGGGCCTTAAGAATTTCCGATGATGATAACCTAGTTCAAGAAAAAGATCACCTCTCTAGGGTTTTCAAGAGCATAGGCTACAAGGACAAAGACATTAAGAAAATGATAAAAAAAATCCCTAGATAGAGAAAGTAATGGACCTAAACCACCTAACAACCAATCCCCCGATACTACATCCTACCTTCCTTATATCTAAGGAATAAATGATAAGATTGCCAATGTCCTGAGAGAGAAAGAGATTAAGACCTCATTTAAACCCTTAGAAACCATCAAACAAAAAATGAAATCCGTGAAAGATGAACCTGACCATAAGAAATGTGAAGGAGTTTACAAAATAGAATGCTCTTGTGGTAAATGCTACATAGGAGAAATTGGTCGTTCCTTTCAGATTAGGATCAAATAACATGGAGCAGATATAAAAAATGAACGTACTTTCACCTCAGCTTTAGACAAACACTCATTTTCATCCAAACACCACATATGCCTAAAAGACACAAAAATTTTAGCCAAGGAAGATCACTTCTTCAAATGCAAAATCAAAGAAGCTATTGAAATCCTTAAACACTCTAACAACATGAACAGAGACAATGGCCTAGAAATTAGAGAAAATTGGATTCCTCTAATCCAAGACAGATGCATGAGGTAATTTACACTTTAACCCTAAAACCTAGGTTCCTTTATTTCACCTCCTCCTTTCAATTAAACACCTGATTTTTTTAACACCCTCCCGCTTTTTATAAAATAAAAAACAACTTTGCAATATTGATCACCCCTCCCTCTAATTTTCCCTTTAATCCTAAAAATTATATATATAATTCTTATCATTACATCAATAAACCTTCCTAATACTCTTTTACATTAATACAATTAATACGATTAATAATTATCACATTAATAAAATTAATACAATTAATAAATTGATACAATCAATAATCATTACGTTAAATAGAATTAATTATCAGTACATCAATACAATTACTTATCATTACATGAATTAGAAATTTATTCTAATTATGACATTATTAAAATTGTATTAAAATTAATTAAAAATCTTACAATTTAATTAATAATTTATTAAAACCATAATCTTTTTAAAATACTTCTAGATTTTTAGATCCGACCTTAGACTTTAGACTTCTCCACCTCCCGTAGGTTCACTATTTATCTCTTCTCTTCAGGTTTATCTTTACCCAGGCTTAGATGTCCTAATGATGGGTCGTGATATGGACTCGAAATGTCGACCTCCGATAAACAATACTGTGGATCCTCTGAATCCTCCAGACTATATATTTTTTAGAAATTTCAAGAGAACTACTTTGGGAACAATCTTGATTGTGCTTTGTAACCTTGTTTTTAGAATATAAAGTATTTGAGTTTGATCTATCATTATCTTTATTTGAGCTTCCCATGTGTCCACTCTGTTAAAGTTTTCGTATGCATGCGGATCATCTTCTTTTTTATTTTATGTGATCATAAATATTTATCTTAAACTATGATAGATGTGAAGAAATTTTGCTTATTTTCTTTAAATGTGTGAAGTGTTTGATTCTTGGTCCTTTCTCAAGAATTTTCTTTAAAAAATAAAAAAATAAAAACATTTTCCTTTTATCTTCTCGCAATATTTATGTTTCTTTGAATTACTATGACAGACTCCTGTCAAGTCCCACATTTTGAATATATAGAAATCCAGAGAAAATGTAAAGAGGAGTACCACCTCTATAAAAAAAATAGAGGGATTTACATTCTCGTGAGGTTGGCATTTTGGTCCTAACAGATTCAAGCGTCAAAAGTACACAGGTTGTATACTATGCAGACTGTGTATGTACGTGGGCTGAGCCAAGAAAAGTTTGTACACCTTTGATATTTTTCAAAAAGAAAAAGACTTGGCAGAATGAATGGGAAGGGAAAGATGGTAGGCACCTGGAAGGTGACCAAAGACCCTAAATTGACTGATTAAACTTGAAAAAACTCAAAAAGGAATTGAAAAACCAATCAAAACCAAAAACCTTCCACTAAGACCCTAGAGAGACTCCCTAGTGGAGTCACCAATTCTGCTAGCAGGGGAAATCCTCATATTACTATACTGGGTCGGAATATAGGCAAAGCACTGCATTCCCTTTAAAGACGGTCCTAATCCTAAGCTATCCCAAAACTACCCAAACATAGAGACAAAAGAGAAGAATGAATATTAGTAAGTGTACCTTAGGTCCTAATGTCCGATGTAGACTTCCTAAGCTATGGGTCTCCTCCCAAAGATGACCTGCAAGAACACTTAGGAAAACAATTCTACAAATATACAATCTCTACTTATCAATGTTAGCGTTTAGATATAAATGTAGATGCATAAATCAATAAATATATAAATACACAATGTATTGGGACAGGAAAATAACCTTTTTATTCAAACTGAAGATTAAAATATTACAACCTTCTCATCGGCAGACGCTCCATGAACCAGGTCCAAGCTCCTCTTACTGCTGCTCCAAGTGCATCATTCCCAGGCTACCTCTCACAATCAACTGATCTCTTTGGGAAAAAGGAAGGGATTGTATAGGGAGAAAGGGCTGAAGGGGAATGCTGAGGCCAAATCTTAGAAAGGGATGCAAAACATGGTCTAGAATGGGAAGGTATTTTGGCAGAGTTTCTTTATTCTCTTGCTTGATTATGGAACGAGACCCCAAGACCTCTTTTTATATGAAAAAAATATGGTTATTCAGTTTGGGGATGGGCTACAGTGGGTAAAATGGTTGGGAAGCCATCGATAGTCCGTAAACTTGACTGAATTACTTGCAACTTTTTATTTTTTGCAAATTTTGGAGGTAAATGCGAGTTGTTTAGCATGCAACCTGCGTATGTACGCGAGATGTCTAGTATGCAACATGCGTGTGTACGCGAGAAGTAGTGCAACATGGTGCGTACATGGTCCAAAAAAATAATTTTTTAAGAGATATCCTCAGCAGTGATTTGGCAAATGGTGTAAGTAAAAAGGCCAATGCCATGTATGCATATGTAGGGCATTTTAGGGCTATAACAATTATTTGTTAATATAAGTCTCATTCTTATTTATTTTATATGTTGTAGAAGTAGTGAGTGATGAATTTAGTAGTGATGTAGATTAAAATCAACACTCTATTATATGGAGGCAGGGTCCATTCCAACAAAACTGAGTGTTGTGTATTTTAGGTAGTTTTTCATTTCTTGTTGCGTTATTTCATTTATTTTCGCAATTATTTATTTATGTAGAATGCATTTATTTACTAGATTATATTTATTTATGATTACATTTCTATAGGATTATATTCTATATTGTTTTTAGTGTTGTTCCCATTGATTGTAGTTTCTTGATAAGTTATATTTATTTCCATAGAATTGTATTTCATTTATAAATCCAATTTATCATTTTAGTAGAATTATAATTTGGATTTATTTATTCCAATAGAATTGTATCTCATTTATAAATCATGTTTGCAAGTTATGTTCATTACATTAGTCTCAATAAGATATTTTGAAGGATTGTGCTTAACTCAATAATTACATTTACTTCTCTATACTATATACATTGGTCACATTTGCAATGATAGTTTTACTTTCTACAATATCCTTTTCATCAAGTGTGAATTTCAATTCCAGCAAGAGAGAATTTCCTTTCCAAGTATAAGTGTAGATTTACTTTCAAAGCAAGTTTGAAATTCATTTTCTTGCTTACCCTTAGTCAATTTATTTCCTGCAAGTGTGATTATAATTCGTGATAAAGTAGAACTTTTAGAGCCTCATCAAAACATGTGGAACTATTTATACTATTGATTGTAGAAATAATTTTTGAAACTACAACCCCACCCTAAAACAACTAGTGAAAGAAATATTTGTGGCTTGCATGTATATTGCATGGTAGCTCGCAAGTTCAATTAGAACCCCATGTTGACAATTTAATGCATATATCCTTAGTTTATTTTCCATTCAATTAGAAAGGAAATTAAAAGGCTCATAATTTTGGCATCGTTGTCGAGGACTTACCAAAGGAACAACAATATTCTTGCATTGGTTTGAGTATTGAACATAGGAGAAAATATAAAAGGGGCATAAAAGGAAATGAGTGGGAGTAATTAAGATTCAATAAGACACAATAGTTGCACAAAGAAATCCGTGGTAACCCTATTAATCTATTAACATAAAAATATATTTGCTCATTAGTTAGAATTAACACAGTTTAGAATTTGTTTTTAAATTCATGAATAGAACTTTAGATCCTAAACGTCGATTTAGTATCACGTAGTATTTTTCATTTTAATTAGGTCATATAGATTCATTTATTAAGTTATGCAATATTTTTGTGGTGTAGTAAGAGACATACATAGTACTAATCTCCTGTAAGAGACATACATAGTACTAATCTCCTTGTAGAAAGCTTGGAAAGAGGAAAAATCATTGTTGAATGAGGATTCCATTGGAGAAAGAGTCGAGGGGAGATTACTTCAAGAAGGTATTATTTATGAATCTCATAAACCTTCCTTTTTGGCATGCATTAAATATTAATCCATTCTTAATTAATTTCATACTTTAGATCATCTAGAGAAAAGTGTAGAAAGTTTTCATGAATAATGAGACACTCTATTGACTCTTTAGAATTCCCATAGTAGTTATGTCAAGCTCTCAATACTATCATACCATAAATTGAACCAGATATTATGAAATTCCACCTACTCTTCTCTCCTTCCTCCACTCCTATGGAATTATTCTCTCTCACTCTTCATTTTCTATCTTTCCCCTTTCACTCCCTCTACTACTACACCTCTTTGATATTCCCATTTTCCTCATTTCTCACTCTTCCTTCCTTCATTCGTCCCTCCTTCCCTCTCTTTCCATCCATTGACCCATGATTATTTTCTTTAATATAAATCATTTAACTCTTCATCTACCATACACCTAGTCTCTTTATTCTTGGAAAAATGTGCACTAAATCAATGAATCGATGTTTAAGGCATTAATGGTTTCATTACTATTGGGTGCATCATGATGGAAATATTATGTAATAATTCTTGAGTTTTCTTGGTAATATTTGGTTACATATTTCCTCTCCTCTAATCATTTTTTGGTGAAATATTGTTGTGTTATAAAGAATGTAAGATTGGCGTTGATACATCCTATATCAAGACTATTCTCCTAGAGAACTAGCGAGCATCGTGGTTGGGTACTTAGATGTAAATATGTCCATAGGATAACTAGTGGTTCAGTCTCTACAACTAGGTTGATGTTAGGCCCCAAAGTACAATAGGTTCCCAGTTAATATTTTTAATACTAGTGTTTGGACAAAAGGTATAATTGGTTCCCATCTGGTATATTGTTCCAAAAAACAGTCTTACAAGTGGATGGAGGAACATCATCATTTGATAGATTTAATCCAAGCTCTCTCTATAAACAAACTCTGTATTTACATGAAAAATTAAGTCAATCCTTGAGTCTATTTGGTAAAGTGTGGCTACATGTCTCATCTCCTCTAATTGTTTCTTGGTGAAATATTGTTGTATTATAAGTCCTTAGTGGCATGTGCATAAAAGAATGTAAGATTGATGTTGATACATATTGTATCCAGACTATTCTCCTAGAGAAATGATGAGAATTGTGGTTGGGTACCTATGTGTCTTCATAGATGTAAATATGTAGATAGGATGACTAGTGGTTGAGTATTTATAGTTAGGTTTATGTTATTCCCTAGAGTACAAGAAGTTTCGAGTCAATCTTTTTAGTACTAGTGTTTGGCCCAAAAGGTACATATGGTTCCTTTCTGGTATATTGTTACAAATCAAAGTCTTACTGTAATGTACTAACTGCTTAAAATATCATAACATAACATAATTACATACCATGTACAAAATGTGAGCATGGAGCACAAATCCGAGATAGATAATTTACACAATAACTCCTTAAAGAATAGGAGAACCTTCAAATAACCAAATAGATTCATAAATCACAATTCACATGTCTCCAATAATGAATACATTATATTTATATATACATATTCACACTTACACATGAGGACCCTTTACTATTAGGTTGAACCTATTACATATATATTTACACATTATATGTACATTTAGCCCCATATATGCTCCCCCTTGGAGTCATATCATATACAGTTAACCCTATATATTCCTTCTTTGGGTCATAACATAGTACCCTCCTTCAAAAATATTTTTCCTCAAAGCTTTAAAATTAAAGGCTTCACATGTGATGAAACCAAGTAATATGATTTTCTTATGTTCCTACTTTCTTCTTTCCATTGATGAATATCCATCCATCCAAAATCAATTATTTTCATTCATAATCCTTGATGGCTAGTCATTGCATAATTTTATTTCCTTTGATTCCATGTATTGTTGTTGAAGCTTCTCTGATTTGTAGTAGATGTTGGTCTATAATAATATCTTGTTGAATAATGGTTTTGTGATGCCATATTCCCTGAATATTGATGATTATTCCATATTCTTTCTTAACAATGTTGGTATTGATCTTCTTGTTTTCATTGAAATTTTTCCTGATAATGAGGGTGTCGATATGGTTTCACAGTTGACAATTTTTCTTCATTCTGCACACCCATTTCATCTATCCTCTTTCCAGAGACAATGGAATCCTCTATCCTCTTTTCTTTGTCTTTGATTATTCTGGCCTTGGATATAATACCATCATATTTGGCATGTACCTCCTCTAGATGAAGTTCAATTTGTTCATGTATCTTTAGGTGACCTTCTTGAATCTTGTCTTATTTATCCTTTTGAAGCCGCAATGTGACCCCATGTATCAAATTATGACATCCTTCTTCAATTCTCAATTGCATTTCTGATTTTACCTCATCAATATTTAGGGATTCCTCAACCTTCTTGCAAATTTTCTCTTCAAATCTTTTGGTAGATTCTCCATCCAAGATCCTTGATTCTTCTTGATTTTGATAATTGTTCTTTTCTTCTTTCAATCTCTTAACCTCATCCAATAGTTTTTTATTATGGTTTTGTAATCTACATATCTCTTCATATTTCTTTTTCAATCATCCTTTTGCCACATTTTTTTGCTACTCTTTTCTTTCTTTCGGTTCTTAACCTCCTTAATGAGTGATTCATTAAGGGTTTGCATGTTGACGAACTCATCATTTCTATTTGTAATATATTTTCTTAGCTCTTCATTATCCTTTCACAACTTGGATACATTTTCTTTTGATTCCTTTAGTTCGACTTGAATTTTATGCATCTCCATTTTTTTTTATCCTTGATCCATTTATTTGAGAAGAGTTTTTCAAAATTTTCCCATGAGAGGGAGAATATAGTACCTTCAACAAGGCTATCCCACCACTTAAGAGATTCACCACTCAAGTAAAATCCTACCATCAGAGGTTTCAAATCATATTTATTTATCATTGTTGGTGCAAACCAATTTTGGGAGAAATTCAAGGATGTTTTGAAGGAACCAAGGCTGAAATTGAAAAAGATAAGGCAGTGCCAGAAAATGAGGAACGCGTCGGAAAAAAAAGAAAATGAATGTCGAAAAAAGAGGAAAATCAGCACTGGAAATAGAGGAAAACCAATGCTAAGGAAAAGAAGTTACAAAGTGTACAAATTGTCATAGAGCAGTTGAAAAGTGAACAAACCTAATCAGCTTAGGGTTAGGGTTTTTGTAAGGGCTTTGTCCCATTTTTTTGTATAAGTAGAATGTATTAGGACTATGAAAGGAGTTGGTTGAGTTAGTTCAATTGTGGCTCGTTAGGAGGTTGGTGGATAGATTGGTTAGAATTTCTCAGTTTTGTGAGGACTATTGCGATCTGTGGAGATCGATTGTAATGGAGGAAGAAATGTACAGTGCACGGCACTAGATTTTGAATGAATATTAATAAATAGGTGAAGCGACTCATGTTTGTGGATGTAGCCCCGGGAGGGGGTGAACCACGGTATATCTGGGTTATGTGTGAATGTTTGCAGTACTTTTGATTATATTTTCTTTAATGAGTTTATGTTGAACATGTTAAAATGATAAAGGAAATAATATTGTGCACTAAAAATAACCGATGAAATCTGTAGAACAACACTAATGTATGAATGTCACATTTAGTATTCAGATCTGAATCTTATGTTGTAGTATATGAATAGATTTCATTTGGTATATTTTTTTTTTTAAAGTAAAAAGGTAGAACTTGATATATTAAACTTTCAAGAAAGAAAGACACTTGGCATACATATGCCAGCTGTCCTGCCTATACAGGAAATCAGGACAGTTGGCCTGTCCACAGTAGCATGCAAAATTAGGTATCATGTTTCACCACCTTGCCCGAAGGAAACGAGAGTGTGTGTCCATTATTCTAAACAATAAAAGAAAGTCTGTGTTGGAGCTAACTAAGCTAAGGACTGAAGAGCAACAACTCTGATAAACAGTAACAAAAAAGATAATGGAGACCATTGGGAAAAGCATAACCTATTCAATCAGAATCCCCGCCATTGACAGGGATGTCAAAGGGCTGCGTGCAGGTGGGCCATTGGCGTCATGGCGTGGCTTTGGAGTAGGCTGCATAGAGCATGTCTAAGCACTGGCTGACTCATATAGCTCTGAAGATTTGATCCTCCACTAGGCTGCTCACTTCAAAAATCAAATTCAGGTGCTATGGATGCAGGAACAGTGGCGAAGGTGGTGATTTCCTTTCGGCCTCCGCGTCCTTCTGGCTCGGCGTCGTCTGCTGCTTCTGCATGTTGGCAGTGCATTCCAGTAGCACCTCCTTAGCCTCCATTTTCTTGTAGCCTTGCATTGTCCTCTACGTCTGCGGGGCAGCTATGCATTCCGACAGCTCCTCCTCCACAGGGCAGGCTTTGAATTCTTCACTCGGAGCATTGGTGGGAATAGGAGAATCACCCAAATTGGGTGCTGGTGTCATGTGTCCAAAGCTCGCCGGAGGGTCCCAATTTTCCAGGACAACGAACAACGAGCTCTTGGAGAAGTCCAATGGTAGCGCTCTGGACAGGTCCTCTTCTACATAGGTTTGAGGCAGCGAGTTTGATGCTGTGGCGCCACCTCGACTCTTTTCCTTGGACAAGATCATGGCCCTTGCAAACCTCTGGTGCCATTTCTTTTGTGTATCTACTGCGTACTAGCCGGCACCTCCGCGAGGTCTGCCCCTTGCCCATGGCATGATGAGAGCTAAGGCGATGCCTTGTGCGCAGTGGTGCTTTCTCTGTTGAATCAAGTTCTAATGCATTATGGGAGGTCCGATTGAACTGATAAACACATAAACCATGTCTACTAGCATTAACACCGAGAGATTAATACTTTGGTTGATCGTCCCTTGCTCACGCGCGAGGAGCTCCATCAATATCCGGTGGCCGACGGGGGTGAAGGCCTTAATAACTAGCCGTAGCTGGGAGTAGGCGCCACCATAAATGGCCCCTCCATTGGCACCTCCACGTGCCCATTCTGTCCACCTGTCACCCCATCCGAGGGTAGGAGATCCTTATCAGCTAGGAGTTGACATTGTTAGAATATGTCGGAGGCTTCAGGGGTTCGAGCGTCCCAAATTATTTGTTCCATTCCTCTTTGGACTCCTTCGTTTGCCAGGTAGTCAACCACTCCATTTTCCTTCCTCTTAACATGGGAGGGGATAATGCTAAAGTTGCGCTCAAGTATATCCTTGAAGTCCTCAAGCAGTCCTGCAAGTCGCCAGCTAGGTGAGACTTTTTGTGGGTTGCCCCCATGCAAGATCTTGGTGATTAGCTGGATGATGATTTGTGAGTCCCCTTCTAGAATTATTTTGTAACTGGATAGTGCAATAGCACCTTGGAGGCCCTCTAATAGGCCCATTATTTCCGCTACATTGTTTGTGGTTTCCCCTAGATACCCTGCTGTCAAGGCTAGAATTTCCCCTATGGAGTTTCTGATCACCGCCCCATAACCTATGGGTCCTGGATTGCCTTTTGAGGCTCCGTAAAAATTGATTTTTACAAATCCGTTAGGGGGGGGGGGGGNGAGCTAGGGGTTTGAGTCTTGGGAGCTCAACCTGCCACTAGGTCATTTAGATTGAGTTGCCAACTGTGAAGGGTGCTTAATTCTTCTCTTTGACATACCTTGTCTCCCACTTGCCAGCTCTTTCTTCGGATTGTTTCCTTGATATGTGTGGCCACTCTATTCCAAGTGAGCTCCGGAGTGGATTCCTTGGAGTGAAAGATGCATTTGTTTCTCTCCTTCCATATTTTCCAGAGAATAAAACTTGGGAGGATTTTCCAGATGTAGTTCAGAATGGGGTTGTTGAAGGTGATTTCACCCCAGTGTTCAATGGTATCTCTGGTGCTGCCTCTATTTTGATTGGATCTGTGCATGATTTGAGCCCCCTGATCCCAAACCGCTTGGCTATAGTGACAGCCATTGATAAGATGCTCCTTGGTTTCTTCTTGGCAGTGGAAGACCTCTAGTCAAGATCTAGGAATCCCCCCCGACGTTAACTTATCGGCCTGGCAAAATGAAGCAGCACGCAGGAAAATCCCCATCAAGGAGGGGCCCGACATCCTTAGATGGGGGCACTCTGCTTTAGGCAACTTCTCAGTAAAAGAAGCCTACTATGTACAAGGCAACTACCACAATTAGGAAAAGGATACCATTTGGGGCACAATTTGGGACAAGGCA
>JASDQU010736642.1:111039-122007 GCA_032191745.1 Picea mariana | reverse complement strand
TGTACTTGAACATTTTAAGTGGGGTAAAAGGAGGTTGCCCCCTCGAAGAGGCTTATTATCTGAAATTATCTCAGTTTCAAGGCATTGAGTACTTTTCCTGAGGTTTTTCCATGCTATATTGAGGTTTGTTTCTTAACAGTCAGACTAAATTAGCGCAACAGAGAAATTTGTCAAAGAGATTCTAATAGACCTCATGGAAAAGAAGGTGATGTTCGTAGGCATCCAAGCCTCATCGACATGAGGAGTGCAAGACTCCACGTCGATTGCTCGTGGATCTGGAACATCCTAATATGTGACTGAGAAAATAACCAAGCATCGTGATGACTTGGCAAATGTGAAGCTAATGCCATCCATCCTACCCGACTACATCCCACCCCTGTCCATTTTAGTGAGTCGTGATAGTGTCCCGAGAGACTTCGACTACACAGTCATCACTGCGTACCTCTCGAAGGGAATACAAGCAGTCAAACCATAGTTGGAGAGGATTCCAACCTTGAAGATCAGTGACTATAACCTATGAGACCGTAAGATCTATGGCATGCTTGAAACTCACAAATATTTGACCAAGACCAAGGGGAAGAAGTCAAATGTCATCCCCTAGCCATGGACCATGGACATCGCGAGGTCCACTGTCTTGAACGTGATAAAGATACCACATTTTGGAAGGCACCAGGAGGTTAACGCATGCATTAAACTCCTGATGTCATGATTCCATGGAGGGTATCTATGGCTAGATAGACGCATCACCGTCGATCCAGCACTGATCCATAGGATCATCAGATTAATCATGCAGGGACCAAACCCGAAAGCATTTTATCCAGGGAAGGCTTGAGACCGCCCCCTGACATAGAATATCAAAGACACCTATGACAATGTAGAGAAAGGGATGCAAGGCTACAAGGTAGCCTCCATTCAGAATGGTGTAGTGTGCCTTTCTTGCCAGTTGATTGCTAGTAAGCTAGTCTAAAAGAACAGACCCACACAGGTCACAAGTTTTTTTATTGAGCTCACAGGAAAATGTGTGGAAGGACTATAGATGAAATAGACCAGTTACCTAGTTAATCAGTTAGAACTAGATTTTTGCGAAGCTCAGGATCAGGGCTATGACTACCATTTTAGCTGGCTACTAATCCTCATCGCATTCACTGCTTCGGAGATGCTGGAAGGTGTGACCTTCCCTGACATTGAGTCATTCAAGCCATTAGCTATGAAGTTCACCACGCTTTGGTATTCGAGCGATATGGGGAAACAATGGCAATCAAACACAGTATTCCATACCTACTACCTTCAACTGAAGAGGGATATTGAGTCTTTCCCTTGTATGACACCGAACACCCTGGACAGTTTTAGGAACCTTATGAAGTTTTGTGTAGATAGAAATTTTATTTATATTGCTATGTGTGCAGATGAAAGTAAAGAAGAGCTTCAGTCCTACTACAAGCTCACAGAGGAGGACCTGAAAGAAATCACTAAGGAATGGCCTACAGAGTTCCTTATATCAGTCGAATAGGCAGCAGTGTCTAATCCCAACCTCATTGGAAGTCCGGTGATTAATTATGAAGAGTATGATGCACCCAACAGTAATAGGAAGAAAAAGAAGGAATATGTACAAGAAATACACATCACATCAGAAGAGACTGCATCAGATTCACCTAGTGGAGGAGGAGACAATGAAGTGGAAAAAGAAGAGAAAGAAGGGGAAGAAGACAAGAGGAAGGAGGGAGAAGTAACACCTCCTAGGAACCCCTTTGAAGAGGTAGATACACCGAAGAAAAGAAAGGTTTCCCCCATGAAACCTACATCATGGAAGAAATCCAAAGTAAGTAAGACAAAGCTGCAGACTGTGCTCACGGTCGATGACTTTGACTTCATTATCGCAGCTGTATCATATGCCTCAGAAAATATTTTGTAGAGAACTGAAGCCAAACAAGAAGCCATGTATGATAGAATTGAGACAGAGCTAAGAGGTGTATAACAAGCCCTTCACTGCAGCCGCGCAGTGTCCATTGCGCCCCCACCACCAGAAGAACCAGAGTTGGGAGATGAGCCTTCCCAACTCTGTAGAATAGCTAACGCGACTGAAGCTCACCTTTGTCACATGCCAGAAGAAAAAGAACAGGTCATAGTGGCCCTGAAGAAAGCACGAGAGGAAATCATAGAGCAACGTCGAGTTATGCAGCAGGAGAAGGATGAGCTCCAAACCAAGTTCGAACAAAATAAAGAGAAAATCCAACAGGAGAAACAACAACTGCTCATGGAGTAGGTCAGAGTTAAATAAGAAGTCAAAAGAGCACTTCTCTCTGTGACAGGCTTGGAGAAGATGGGGGAAGACCCAATGGAGAGTCAAGTGGCAAAGCTTGTGGAATCCATTCAATAGCTTCAATAGAGGGTCACAGAACTAGAGCTACAAACAGTGCCAAGCACTCCACAAGAAGTGCGAGAGTAGAGAAAAGAAACTGCCTGGAGTGCAGTTGAAAAGATCAAATCATTAGCCATGGAATGCAAACAGCTAAGCAGTCATAGTGCGTAGACTTATGAGCACCTTACTGAGGACCCTAAACTGAAGACACTGGAGTCACAACTCCAGGAAGCAAAGAAACAAGAAACAACAGTACAAGCATAGTTGAAACTCTTGTCAGTAGTTGAGAGGATGAAAATATCCCAAGAACAACACATGACTCAACAATAGGTCCATGCCATACAAAGCAAAGTCATGGAAGTGACTCAGAAGATCTAGCCAGTCCAGGATGCAAATTGCCTACTTTTTGAGAAGATTGAAGGCCGAGGAGTAGATCTAGAACAAGTAGTCACTTCGGTATAACAACACTTAGAGGGACCTATGAATGAGGCAATTATTCAAGAGTTCGTCGAGCAGGAGGCCTTGGCGCTACAACAGGTTAAAGTAGCTTGAGCCAATCTTGAGGATTTTGAGGTAGAGTTATCTAGACTAGAGTGACTCGAGACGAGTGACAGGTGAGTGTTGGGGCATGTTCACCCTTGACCAATTTTTGGAGATCCTTGGTCATGTTTGACCTCTTTTGGGACTTCGACAGGCTGGTTGAAGGTGAAGCGCAAGTCGAAGCGGAGATTACAGGATCTCAACCCCTTTTTTTAGGGTAGTTTTTGGATTAGGGTTTATGTAATGGGTATGGGATGTCGGCCCATGGGTTTACCCATGTTTTGGACCATTTTATAATGTATAAATAGATATCTAGGCGATGTAGGAAGAAGCCAATGTGCTAAGTGATAATAGTTGTGCATGCTATGTGTTAAGGACTTGTAGATCTAAGTGAAAGTGATTGTAAGAAGCTTATGTATAGACAGTAAGAAGGATTTGTGCTTAAACATATCTCGGGGAAGGAGGGTCTAGCGAGGTGCGCGCAAATATCCTTTCCTATGCAGAGTAGGTTTTGAGGCTTTGTGCATGTAAGGAGATTGATAGAAGACAACAAAGAAGATGAAGAGTTGGTGGATGTAGCCCCACACTGGGGTGAACCACGTATATCCTGTGTTATGGTTGCTTTGTGCATTATGGTTGTATGTTAGTGATCTAATTTATGCTTAGTGCTGATATCTTTATGTATGATGATCTGGTATGATAGCTTAGTGCTTATTAATGTGAATGAATGCTATATCTGATCTCTTTCCATACGCTAAGTGCTTATATGTGTTAGATCTGGTAGAATACTGCGTTGTTCTGTAACTATGGTTTGGATCTACGATGTGAATAAGGGTTAATTACTGATGAATGTTAACTTCTAAGTGTTTTGTTAAGTAGTGTAATCATATATATGTGTCCCATCTGGTTGCAAACATTTGAGTCTTGCAACCACCCCTACCTCTACCTCGGGTGAGACTTCATCTACTTCACAGATGTTGCCGAAAAGGATGGTAGTTAGGGTTTTGTTGGTGCGTTGTTGAAGAATTGAACCTTGGGTCTGCCCCTATGCCAAAAGAGAGCAAAAACTTATATAAAATTGGAATACCACAGTTCAATGGAAAAAAGTATGCATTTTGGAGCATAAGGATGAAAACATATATACAGGCACAGGGATTTAAAATTTGGCAATCAATTGTAGATGGATAGACAACACCAGCAGTTCTGCCAACAAATGTCAAAGCAGTGAAAATTGGTCAGAATAATTCCAAAGCCACAAATGCACTTCTGAATGGTCTAAGTGAAATGGTATTCACGAAATTTGCACATTGTAAATATGCTAAAGAGATTTGGAATAAGCTTCGAAATATTTATGAAGGAAATTTAAAAGTCAAAGAAGCAAAGCTTCAAACTTATAGAGGTTAATTCGAACAAATAAAGATGAAGGAATTTGAGAATATTGTAGCCTATTTCTTAGGAGTCGATGAAATATTGAATGTAATCATAGGATTGGGAGAATAAATCGAAGAATCTGTAATTGTTCAAAAGGTACTAAGATCTCTTCCTATGAGATTTGACCCTAAGATATCAGGACTAGAAGAAAGATCAGATCTAAACTCAATAAGCATGGACGAACTGTATGGAATCTGTACAACATATGAAATGAGAACTGAACAAGAAAATCCAGATGTAAAAGAAACAACCTTCAAAGGATCCAAAAGATCAAAGAAAAAGGAAAAGAAACAAGAATAACATAGCAACAACAATGACATCTCATAAGATGATGAAGAAGTGGCCAACTTCGTCAAAAGACTGAACAAGAGAACCAACTGTAGGTATAGAGGTAATATTCCTTTAATTTGTTTTAATTGTGATGGTATTGGTCATTTTTATAACAAATGTCCTCATAAGAAAAAGAGAAATGATGAATATTACTCAAAAGGCAAACAAACATATAAAGGCAAAAGAACTACAAATAAAGTTTTCAAGAAAAGCTTATGCACCAAAGAAGACATCTCATCATCGGATGAAGATGAAGTCAGTGACAGTGAGACATGAAGAGTTTTATTCATGGAAGTAGAAGACTCTGAAGAAGAATATGAAGAAGCTAAAGAAGAATATGAAGAAGTCAAAGAAGAAATTGAAGAGGCAGAAGTTGACTACCGAGAAGAATTGATGTGTGCCAGAGAAGTTATCAGAAGAGAAAGGAAGAAAAACAAGAAACTACAAGCAGAACTAGAAAAGAAAGAAGACACTCAATAATTAGAACAAATGATCACAAATTTGAAGTTTCAAATAGAAGAAGATAAAAGAATTGAATAAGAACTCAAAGAACAACTAGAATAAAAGGACAGGATCATTGGAAATTTGGAAGCAAATATTGTCACATTAAGAAACAATATTCAAAAGAAAAATATGCAGAATAACTCAAAAGTTTTGGATGACATTATTAACAGTCAAAAATATCATCTCGAAAAGTCTGGACTTGGATACAATTAGACAGAAAAGGGATCAATATCCAAAACAATAGAGCAAGAAACATATCCAAAAAGCTATGCAGAAACAATCAAAGGAGATAGGAAGATATACAAGGAAGATTACAGGGACACTCCTCCACCGAGAATATTTAGATTTCATAATCAAAAATAGACAAATAGGCCTCAAGAATAAGAAGGATTCATAAGATCACCTCCTTTCAGAAGATCTTCAACTCCCAGAGCTATAGTGGGAAAACCCCCTATGAACTACACTAGGGTTGTAAAGTGCAGGTAAAGCTAACTGTCTAAAGTCTCCTACTTTTAACAACTATCCCGACAAAACCCCACATTCATGCATAAATTACAAAGTATAGGGATCCGATAGTATTACCTTAAACTCTGCGTGCAGTGTCAATCCCTTTGCGTTCAATCGCTTCTTGACTGCAAATCTCCTCCCAATGCTAACCTGCATTCACCAAAAGACAAACAAGAAACTATGAACATACATTCTATATATGAATCATTGGGTTAGATGTCATAACAAAATGTAAATCAAACAATAATATTGAACACATCATATGGCGAGATGAAAAAAATACTTCTTTATATTAATCTCATAGAGTTACTTACAAAATGATATCAACGACTGCTCCTTGAACCCAGTCCTGGGCTCCTCTTCACTAAGCTCCAACTTCTTCCACATATCCTTCTTCTCTTACACTTCTCTCTAGAGAAAGGGCATAGGCTTATGGATGAGGAAAAAGGCAAGAATAGGTAATTTGGGCTCAAAACTCATAATGTGGATGCAAATTCTTGGGGTAAGGGGGGAAAGAAAAATGGGCAGAGTTTCACTGTTGCTATATTTCTCCTTGGAATGAGACCCCAAAACATCCTTTTATATGAAAAAAGGATGGTTATTCGGTTTSGTGATGGGCTATAGGAGGTGACTTAGTTGGGAAACTACCCAATATCCCATAATCTCAATGAATCCCTTGAAACTTTTTATTTTTTGCAACTTTTATGGGCATACACGGCCTGTAATGGTGCACCTAGCATATGTATGTGGGAAGTAGTGGGGTAGCTAGCGTACATACATGGGAAATAGTGGCTCATGGAGCATACATATTCAAAAATAGTGTTTTTAAGAAGAGTTGTTCAGTGTTGTCTTGGAAAAAATAGTAAGTAAGATGGTCTGCTGCCAGGTATGCATATATGGTGCAATTTAGGGTTATAACACCTAGGTATCAAACTATATTTTTTGGTTTATGTTATGCATGTAATAATTTTGGACATAAAGTTGTAAATTGCAGAGATAACAACATGAACATTAACAACTTTGAAAGTCATACACAAAAGGGTTATCCAAGAAGGCCTAGTGAAACACATATAAGAAGTTACAACAGGATTGAATCTTTGGGCACTGAAGTAGAATGCTACAAATGTAAGGAATTTGGACACATGGACAAAGATTTTAGAATGGCAGTCCCTCTTAGAGAACCGCAACAAAATAACAACGGTCACAGACAAGAACCTCAGAAAAGGATGTGGATAAGAAAGAAGAATCAATATAGCAATGAAGAATGCACACTCACTCTACAAGCTAAGCAGAAGAAACGGGGTTGGTATGTTGACAATGGCTATTAAAAATGCATGACATGTGATAGAGACAATTTTCTTACATTAAGAAAGGAAAGAGATGGATTAATCGCCTTTGGAAATGATGATTCAACTAAACTCATTGGAAAAGGCACAGTGAGAATTGGGAACAAGAATACAAAGGAAAAAAATGTTCTACTAGTAGAAGATATGAAACATAATCTTCTAAGTGTGAGTGAAATGTGTGACCAATGTCATAAAGTTACTTTCGATTCACAAAAGTGCGAGATAAGAAAATAAGTTTAAGGAAAATTGATTGCTACAGCTGCAAGAACTTCAAGCAACATATATGTGTTAAGTGAAATTGGAAATGAAAAATATTGTCTAGGAAAGGAAGATGAAAGTTGGCTATGGCACAGAAGAATGGGTCACATACATTTTGATAACCTTGTCAAAGTTATCAAAAGAGAAGCGTTTAGAGAAATGCCCCAGATCACAAAACCAACCAACACTTTATGCAAGCATTCTCAACAAGGAAAGAAAACAAAGACTAGGTTCAAATCAAAGGAATATTCAATGACAAGACCACTAGAAATTGTGCACACTGATCTAGTTGGACCAACTACAAAAAAGGGTTTAAAAGGTGAGAAATAATTTATGTTATTAGTTGATGATTATACAATAATGAATGCATTTTTCTTTCTCAAGAATAATTCAAAAGTTTTTGAAAACTTTAATATCTACAAGGAAATTGTTGAAAATGAAATGGATTCAAAAATCAAATGCTTGAGATCTGATAATGGAGGAGATTTCACTTCAAAGGAATTTATGGACTACTGTAGTAGTCATGGAATAAAAAGGCAATTCTCCATTGCTAGGACACCTCAATGTAATGGAGTTGTTGAAAGAAATAACATGATAGTACATGAAATGGCTCGAACAATGCTAATGGATTCCAAATTGACAGATATATTTTGGACATAGGTAGTGCATACAACAATTCACATTCAAAACAAAGTAATTCTCATAAACAACACTGACAAAAAAACCTATGAGCTATGGAAAGGAATACCAACAAATGTGAATAACTTCAGAGTTTTTGGAAGAAAATGCTACATCAAAAGAGAATATGGTAGAATGGGAAAGCTTGACTCTCGTGTGGACAAAGGAGTACTTGTTGGTTACTCAAGTACAAGGAAAACATACACGTGTTACAATATGAGATTGAAAAAAGTTGTAGAAAGAATCAATGTAACAATTGATGAAATAGGCATACCATAATCAAAGGAAGAATAAAATGAATCAATGGAACAAATTTCCGAAGAAGAAGAAGAATATGAAAAGGAAGTAGAAGAGGAAGATGAAGAGAATTTGACAAAAGCAAGAGAGAAAGTTCAACAAGTGCCTCCAAAGACACCTAGCAGATGAGTACAGAAGAATCATCCTTGAGATCATATTGTCGGAAACAAAGACGCAGGAGTTGAGACTAGAAGAAGAATCTGTTCACCAGAACAAACACACCTAGCACTCACATCTACGATTGAACCAACCTATTTTGAAGAGGCCAACAAGGATGAATTTTGGAATAAGGCCATGGATGAAGAATGTGATCAAATAGAAAAAAATGACACTTGGGAATTGGTTCCAAGACTAAAGGATAAGAATGTGATCGACACAAAGTGGGTATACAAGAATATTTTGAACGAAGATGGACAGGTTACAAGGAACAAATCTAGATTTGTATGTAAAGGATATGCACAGGTTGAAGGAGTCGACTTTGAAGAGACATTTTCCCTAGTTTCCAGAATGGAAGCAATCCGATTTCTTTTAGCTTATGAATGCTCCAAAAATATTAAAGTGTATCTGATGGACATAAAATCAGATTTTCTGAATGGGGAACTCAAAGAAGAAGTCTACATTGAACAACCAGAAGGATTTTAGTTGTCAGAGAATGCAGATTATGTGTGTAAATTAAAGAAGTCCTTGTATGGTCTAAAACAGGCTCCTAGAGCACGGTACTCTAGACTGGATAAGTATCTACAACATGCAGGGTTCATAAAAGGAAGTGTAGACAACGACCTCTACATCAAGGTAAGTCAAGGTAATATTTTATTAATTGAAGTTTATGTTGATGATATTATTTTGGGTAGTGATGATGACAGGTAAAGCCAACAATTTTCAAAGGATATGTAGAATGAATTTGAAATGTTGTTACTTGGAGAACTATCCTTCTTTCTGGGACTTCAGATGCATCAAAGGAATTTTTATTTCTCAAATCAAGTATATTGGAGAAATGCTAAATAGGTTCAGAATGGAATATTGCAAACCAAATTTCAGTCCCATGCAAACCAGTTGCAAGTTGAGCAAAGATGATGATTCAAAGTCTACATATCAGAGGCAATACGGGTCAATGATTGGAAGCCTACTATATGTGACAACATCCAGACCAGATGTAATGCATGCATTTGGATAAGTGGCATGATTATAAGCAGCACCAAAGGAATCACATGTATTAGCAATGAAGAGGATTTTCAGATATCTCAAAGGGACAAAATATTTTGGTTTATGGTATCCAAAAGGAAAAGATCTATCACTTATTGCCTACATAGATGCAGATTGGGCAGGTTGTATTGATGACCAATGAAGCACCAGTGGAGTAGCGCTCTACTTGGGTGAGTGTTTAGTATCATGCTTAAGTAAGAAACAATCATCAATATCTTTATCTATAGTCGAGGCATAGTATATTGCAGCAACATCATGTTGTACACAAGTTATTTGGATGAAATAAACTCTGAAAGATATACAGGTTGAGTATGATGAGCCCATTCCAACCTATTGTGATAATACAAGTGCCATCAGTATCTCAAAGAACCTGGTGATGCACTCCAAGATGAAGCACATTCCAATAAAGTATCACTTTCTATGGGAGCAGGTTGTAGAAAAGAGCATCAGAGTTGAGTATATGATCATGAAATAACAAGTGGAAGACATCTTTACAAAACCACTTCCATGGGAATCCTTTGAGTATCTTCTCCAGAGAATCGGAGTTGTTTATAATCCAAAACAAATGATTTTGAATGCTTATCTTATATGTCTTAGATGTACATGAGGAAGCACCATAAAGAGGATAATTCAGTTAGGAGGAGCAACCCTAGATGGAAAGATACCTTTTCCATTGATGACAAAGGGGGAGAGATTGATCAGATGTAGAGGATAGAGGCATTGTTCTAGGGGGAGAAATGGTCACAAAGATGTAGAGGACATAGGCATGTTTCTAGGGGTAGCATGAGTGATATGAATTCAATATTGCATGACATAATTTCAATTTTGCATCATAGTTTTTCCATCAATGCAAAAGGGGGACATTTTTTATTAAGGTTGGTTGTCATTGACGTCAACCCTTGAAGAAATCCTGGTAGCACAAAGGTTTGGGTAATGGACCTAAGTTTGTTTTATGGATAATGGTATGAGTTTTGATATATTTGCAGGTAATACTATTATATATGAATAGTACATGTCATTCCATTTCTGGTGGTATGTGGAACGTCATATAACTCCTCACGGTTTGAGATTTATTGCCTTACGAAGTTGGAGGATCCTCATATGTCATCTAGAAGCCCCAAAAGATCAAAGTAGTCAAAGTGGTTTAAGAGATTTTAGAAGGTAAATAATAAAGTTAAGTGATGAGTGTACTATAATTCAAAGTGAACAAAAAATAAATTATTTAAATAATAAATTTAATGGAGAAATTAGAAGTGGGTTAACCCTAAAATAAGGAAAGTGGGCAAAGTGACCTAGAAGATGTTTTTAAGGAAGCTACTTGGAGAGTATAAATAAGAAGAAAGGCTCTCTAATTTTAGATCACACTTGAGAATATTGAATATCTATAGGTTTCTGAGGTAACCAAAGGATATCTAAGCCGAATTTCAGAGGGAAGGTGAAGAAAAGAGGGCCGAAATTCAAGGGAGGATAAATTCTTTTTATGATGCTTTCTAAGGTATGTTATTTACAGGTCAT
>JASDQU010736642.1:66268-79626 GCA_032191745.1 Picea mariana | reverse complement strand
TTTTGTCTTTGAAATGGTACATGAAGTATGTGCATAGTACCCCTTTATGTATTCTCAGAACCTTTAACAAACTATAACAATCTTTCATCACAAAA
Source organism: Picea mariana (assembly GCA_032191745.1). Taxonomy (NCBI): domain Eukaryota; kingdom Viridiplantae; phylum Streptophyta; class Pinopsida; order Pinales; family Pinaceae; genus Picea; species Picea mariana. The sequence goes on along the minus strand of JASDQU010736642.1, from coordinate 79,531 downwards.
TTCAAAAATCCTAAGACTAAACAACAAAATTGCATTGAAATTTTGGATCCGTTGATTTCTCTACACAATTGGGCCCATTTGAAAAACTTGGTACCTACATGAGGAGGTAAGCTAACAAAACAATGATTGGTAGGAGGCCCATCGACCCTATTGTGCATCATTTTGTTTTAAATATTTCAATACAAAATCTAAGCATACCAATTTTGGCGGCGTCAGTGTTGGTGATCTGATAAAATCCACCTTGTCTCTGATCAAATCCTACTCTCTTCCCTAATGTCCTCCACATGACCTCCTCTTCATGCGACCTACCTCCTCCACATATCCTTCTCTCTACCCTATCCTCCTTTCCTTCTCCTAGCTCGCGCAACCCGTTACGACCTCCTCTCTATTGATCTCACCTCAGCCTTCTCTAGCTAGCTCACGTGTGGGGATCTCACCTGATCGGTATTCTCCTCTATCTAGCTCGTGCACATGGATATCACCTCATACTTCTCCTCCTCCAGCTAGCTCACGCACAGGGATATCACCTCGTCCTTCTCCTCCTGCAACTAGCTTGTGCAGGGATGAAATGGGTCTTTTTTTTTTTTTCAAATTATGTTTTTTTTTGGGTATTTTTTGTTTGTTTTTGTTTTTATTATAGTTATATAGAATATAATATATATATTGTAATTTATATATTATATAGTATATATAATTTATTCCTTGTTTAAGGAGAGGGATGTCTTTAATCAAACATTAACCTATAATAATGTGAAAGATCAAGTAGACATTCTAACATTTCACATATGGGTAGATACATTCTTAAATTTTTCTTAAAAATGAACTTTAGATTGAGAGATCTATGAGATGGGGAATTTGAACATGGACATCCCAATCTAGTCTTACACGAGAATTTGGAATGGTTCAATTGTATTCTATTGTCATATAATAACTTCAACAAGTAATACCTGTATAGTCTTAACATTCATGTATACATTCCTACTTTGGATGACTAGCTCTTGCATAATAAACATAAGAAAAAGGTCGATATTTAGTATTCTATTATTCCATCCACTAAGAAAGGTAAGAAAAAGGTCTCTAGTATTAAATCCACTAAGAAAGGTAAGAAAAAGGTCAATGAGGAGGATGTGGTTATTGGGAACAAAGGTCACAAGGTGTGCATATGTGAGTACATGGCTTTATAAAGAGTCCCACATCATCAATGAACTAGGGTCCTTTGGCATAAGCTATCATAGTGTCATCTCCACAATGAGAAATTCTATAATGAATAAAATTATAACATGGGTACTCAATTATACATTATATCCTTTAGGAAAGAGACATAATATTTGGAGATCCAATATTGGAGGTATTTTTTCTTTATCCATAAGCCACATGGAGGAAACCTTGTTAATGTAAAAGGATGACCAAGTTGAGGGTTTACCTAAGCGAAAGAGATTCTTAAAGGTGGTGACCTTCCCATGATATGAGGATCCTTTAAGGATGTTGATATGTTATATCTACATGTTGCAACCCTCAAATACTAGTCAATAAAGTAGTAATGTTATATGGCATTGAAATAACTTCAAGACTACCAACTTGTTTGAACAACCATCGATGAGTATAAAAAATCCTTGATTCTATCAAGCTTCTAGGGTTACTTCAACCCTTACACTACCTAATCAAATATGGGAAGATATATTAATGTATTTCATAATAGTATTACCAAAATTAGAAGATAAGGATCCATTTTTTTTGGTTGGGGATAGACTCAAAAAATTATGGAACTCAAAGTTCATATACTACAAGCCAAGTTGAAAACATTTTCATGAATGAAATTCATAGGATTTGTGGATTTTCTAAGGTAATAGGAAGTGAGAAAGATCCAAAATTCATAAGAAAATTTTTGAAGGGTTTATGGAATATAATAGGAACAAAATTATCCATGACTTCAAGATATAATCCACAAACAAATGGTCGAACTAAAATATTTAACTAATGTTTCAAGGATTATCTTCATTGCTATTCTTCAGGGAAAAAATAATCAATGGGTTAAGTGTATTCCTCTAGAAAAATGGTGGTATAATATGACCTATCACATAGCTATTAGTATGTATCCATTCCAATGTCTTTGTTGATATCCATCTCCTAGTAATGCATCTTATTTTGAAGGCCATACCAATGTATAGGTAGTAAACTCACATATTGAGAAGACGTGAGAAAATTTGTAAATAATTAAATAAACCCTTCAAATGTCCTAGAATATGATGAAGTAGCAAGTAGATCAACATTGTAGTGAAATAAAATTTTAGGTGGGGGATTGGTTATATATGTGGCTCCAACTATATAAGTAATTTGATATTAAACAAAAGAACAATAAAAAACTAGGTCCAAAATTTTATGGACCCTACAAGATCCTTTGCAAGATCATAGAAGTGGCTTATGAGTTAGATTTTCCTTACTCAAGTATTCATAAGGTTTTTAATTTTGGATGGACTATTCTAGTATAGATTAAACTTACAAGACTAGATGAACAAGGAACATTTATTCCTAAACTAGAAGAATTTATAGGTTGATGATGTCTTTATCTTCAAAATAGAAAAATTACAGAGTACCTAATCAAGTGGAAGAACATGGATCTAGAAGCAGATGCATGGGAAGATGAGAAATTCATGAAGAAAAACCATCCATCAAAATATTTGAGGAAAAATATTTTTAAAGMAGGAGACTCTGTGAGGGTCCTAACCCACATTCACTATTATGATATTAGTTATAGTTAGGTAAACATAGTGTGTACGATACATCATGCCACCTTTATCTCCTATTTATAAATCGAGGAGTCCTATTTGATTATTTGACTCATATTGTGCATTTGAACATCTTGTAATTGGAGTCTATTCTCTCAAAGTGTATTTTATTTACTCATTCACTTGTTCTAGGTGCGACATTACTAAAATTGGTGTCAATTGATGTTAAATGGGTTATTTGGTACATAATAGTGTGCTCATTATGGAGGATAGAGAAGGAGATATCCTTGTGTACTTTTGGGATGTGACTACAAGTGCCAAGGAGGGATTACTTGTTTTAAGGATAGCTTGTTTATGATCTTTGGTGGAGTGACTAGCTTTTGTTCGGAGTGATTCTTGGATAGGGGGAGTTTGTAGCTAGGGATTTCTTATGGTTTACCTAGCTAGGGTTGGATAGATTTACTTGTACCATATTGGATTGAATTTTTGGTATGTATGTGTGCTTCATATTGGGTGTGTGTGTGTGTGTGTGTGTGTGTGTGTGTGTGTGTGAATTATTCAAGCTATCCAAATTTCGTGTAATTGTAGATTTGAATTTTTTAGCTTATGTTATATTCATTATTGAATAGATTCTAGTTTTGGTTATGCATGATGATTTGACATAACATTGAGATAATTTTTTTAAGTAATTTAATACATATCTAGAATATAAATAAGAATATATATATTTTTAATAATATTCGATAATGAATCATTTTTAGATCTATTATATGTTTGGAGTGTTACCTAGGGGATAAAACTTTGTGGTATTGAAATACACTTAATTAATATTTATTTTTTTGGGATTCCTTGTGAATTGGGTTGAAGAGAAGAAAAGTATTTTCTGTTGTAAATTAATATTTCAGATTTATCCCCAAGTTCAAATTTTCATTGATCCAGTCGAACCAGGGAGGCTCTACAGTTTGATTATTGAATTACCAAGTCGAGTTGATGTCACAGAATCTTCAATTCACCCACCACAAATTTCATGCAATGACCCCGCATAGTGAGCATTGAATGGGGCCAACATTGAAATTTCTTCAATATGTGCCTGTATGCATTGAAATGTTACATGGTTAGACTAGAAACATGCCTTGATGGTATGGGAGGGTTTCAAGACTCAAGGATGTATGATGTCCCCACATAATATTTGAGATTGTCCACATTTTCATCAACGTTCATCATGTTGCACCTCTCATTGTCATCATTCATCATTGCCTTCTATAGAATCATTGTTTGAACTATCTTGAAATTTGACATGGAACTTCCAATACACCCATCACAAATTTATTCCACCAAACTTGCATAATACTTAAGGATCTCATAACACCCATCACAATACTTAAGGATTATTGATGTCCTTGCATAATACTTAAGGAGGGTTTGATTATTGAATTACCAAGTCAAATTGATGTCGTAGAAGATTAAATTCACCCACCACAAATGGCGTGCCCCGAACCGACATAGTGAGTAGTGAATGGGGCCAATGTTGAAATTTCTTCAATATGTGCCTGTATGCATTGAAATTTGACATGGTTAGACTAGACACATGCCTTGACGGTGTGGGATGGTTTCAAGACTCAAGGATGTATTATGTCCCCACATAATCTTTGATATTGTCCACATTTTCATCAACATTCATCATGTTGTACCTCTCATTATCATCATTCATCATTCCATTCTATAGAATCGATGTCAGAACTATCTTGAAATTTGACATGGAACTTCCAATACACCCATAAAAAATTTCTTCCACCAAACCCACATAATACTTAAGGATCTCATAACACCCGTCATGATACTTAAGGATGTTTGATGTCCCCGCATAATACTTAAGGAGGGTTTTATTATTGAATTACCAAGTCGATTTGATGTCACATAAGCTTCAATTCACCCACCATAAATGTCATGCACCGACCCCGCATAGTGAGTAGTGAATGGGGCCAACGTTGAAATTTCTTGAATATGTGCCTGTATGCATCAAAATTCGACATGGTTAGACTAGGCACATGCATTAACAGTATGGGAGGGTTTCAAGACTCAAGGATGTATGATTTCCCCACATAATCTTTGAGATCATCCACATTTTCATCAACGTTCATCATGTTGCACCTCTCATTGTCATCATTCATCATTTCCTTCTATAGAATCGATGTCGAAACTATATTGAAATTTGACATGGAACTTCCAATATACCCATCATAAATTTATTCCACCGAACCTAGATAATATTTAAGGATCTCATAACACCCATCACGATACTTAAGGATGTTTAATGTCCCCGCATAATACTTAAGGAGGATTTGATTATTGAATTACCAAGTCGATTTGATGTCGCATAAGCTTTAATTCACCCACCACAAATGTCATTCATTGACTCCACATAGTGAGCAGTGAATGGGGACAATGTTGAAATTTCTTCAATATGTGCCTATATGCATTGAAATTCGACATGGTTAGACTAGACACATGCCTTGACGGTATGGGAGGGTTTCAAGACTCAATGATGTATGATGTCCCCACATAATATTTGAGATCGTCCACATTTTTATCAACATTCATCATGCTGCACCTCTCATTTTCATCATTCACCATTCCCTTCTATAGAATCGATGTTAGAACTATCTATAAATTTTACATGGAACTTCCAATACACCCATCACAAATTTTTTCCATCGAACCCACATAATAATTAAGGATCTCATAACACCCATCATGATACTTAAGGATGTTTGATGTCCCTGCATAATAATTAAGGAGGGTTTGATTATTGAATTACCAAGTCAAGTTTATGTCACCTAAGCTTCAATTCACCCACCCCAAATGTCATGCATCAACCCCGCATAATGAGCAGTGAATGGGGCCAATGTTGAAATTTCTTCAATATATGTCTGTATGCATCGAAATTTGATATGGTTAGACTAGATACATGCCTTGATGGTATGGGAGGGTTTCAAGACTCAAGGATGTATGATTTCCCCACATAATATTTGATATCTTCCACTTTTGCATCAATTTCAATCATGTTTCACCTCTCGTTGTCATCATTCACCATTCCCTTCTATAGAATTGTTTTTGGAACTATATTGAAATTTGACACGGAACTTCCCTTCTATAGAATTTTTGTCGGAACTTCCCTTGAAATTTCATAGGTCATTGTTTCCCATCATGTACTCTAGCCCTAGTACAATGCATTTTAATAGTTGTTTCCTTTAAAATTAGATCGATCAGAAAATTAAAACGAAACGAGGACGAGATGAGACAGTATATAGAGTGGGTCTGTGAGTGATCTTTGAGTATAAATATGAATGAATGAACTTCTCTTGGTTTTGAGAATAATTTATTCTCTACTAAACAAGGCCAANCCCCCCCTCACATCACTCTCAATTCCCTAATACCTAATCTATAAAATAGGAAACAAACAAAATCAACATAGTAATAATGCATAGAAACTACCAAAACAAAAATGAAATAAAACTTAAAAACATGTAACTAACCCGCATAAAAAAATATTTAAAGAGAATAATTCATACAAATTAAAATATCTAGTTACTTAGCTCATCGACCAACGAAACATTTGTATCATCCTTCTTCCATATCTTCTTCTTGATCATCCAACTCGACATTTGTATCAACATCTGGTTCATAAACAATGTTGAAAGGATTGATGATATCATCATCATCATCAATGTCAATTTCAATCCTATCTTCATCAATAACATCACTAAGAACTGGTGCATTGTCTCCTATGCCTGGTTCATCTTCTCCATCTTCTTCATCTTTCGACCAATATTATTCCTTCTCTAGTTCTATATCATCTTGTTCTTCAATATCATCTTCTTCATATGCAATATAATTTACTGGCCTTCCTCTTGGATCATATCTAACAACAAATGACCAATCCCTCTTACCTAGAACCTTTGAGTAAAAGACTTGTTCACATTGACTTGGAAAAACATAGCTATCATTTGTTTTTTCAAAAACTTTTGTTTTAATCATCGGAAATCCATTGGAATGTTGAATAACAGTTCTTTCCTCATCATTTTCATGCATTCGTAACCTATACCATTTGACATCGACCAAAACTAATTTGAAGGAATTAAAGTCACACTCAATTATATCATTCAAAAACCCATACTATCTATTTTCAAATTCTCGAGGACGTCTATCACTCCTAGAGGAAACATTAGTGACCTGGAATACTATAGTTATACCACTATCATAAGTTTTTCTGATTTCATCCAACTGTTTGATGCGAAATTTACAACCATTGCACCACATAACCTCATGGTGTTTCAACTGCAATATGCCAGACATGTAAACGATGCATTTTCAATTAATAATAAACAAATTTATATAACTTGGAAAGTATAATATGAAAAAAACACACCTAAAATCACATTAATATAATATAAAATAATTGAATAAAATGGGCGAATTTTCTTGCCTTTCCATATTTCAAACAATATGCTAAATCTATTTCCCTCTGCGTAACATCATAATCTCCATTATGATGAGCTTCTCTAACCAATTCAGATAGTTCTTTCCATGGTAACCTACCCCCATGACGTTCTTTACATCTATCAATCCATACCTTCATCCAGTCAATATTGTTTGCAATCTATAAATGTAGTGCATCCCAATCTTGAGCAACTAACCGATCAAAATATCAAAATTCACCAATATTAAATATTGGTTATAACCATGGTAAATATTAATAAATTATGAAAGAATAAATATTAAATGAGTATGATCATATACACAAAAAAACGAAAAACTTGTATTTATCAAAAATATCCACAATTTAATTACCTCTCACTTTCTTCATTGTACCTTTCCCCAACAACCGCTCCCTTTCAATTTTTTGATGGAATTCACATCCCAAATGAAATCCACTGCATGCATAGCTTGCGCTGCTAATTTAGGAAGATATTGACTAATATACACCATGGATTCATATACCATATATCCCTCCACCATAGAACCCTCAGGACATGTTCTTTGTCTAACCAAAGCCTTCATTGATTTCAAGTGCCTCTACACCATCCACATTGACCTTGTGTGTACAAGTCCACACATTTCAATCTCCTCAACTTGGTGTATGAGGTAGTGTTCTTGTGCATTAAAAAATGTCGGAGGTAGATACTTCTGCATTTCACACATTAGCCGAGGAATTTCTCTCTTCCAATACTTTATATCATATTCATGGATTTCTTTCAATGACAACCATCTATAGATCATGATGCAAGAAAATAACATGTTTCAACAAAACATATAAATACATGTTACATTACAAGTAAAACACATGTCATTAAGTACAACAAAATTTGAATTTTTTTTTTCATATATATTGTAGCTACTTACCTCAAGTATTTTCCAAGATCATATATAAATTGTTTGTTGTTGTTGTCAAAGTCATTTTGGGAGAGATAGAGGTAGAACATACTGTAACAATAAAAACAAATCGTCACTTGTTCAAAACTAGACAAAATAATAAAAATCTCAAAAAATGTATACGACCAATATATAAATATGAATACTAAAATGATTAATTACCTTAATGAAGGTATGGCAATCATGTGTTTTTACCCCACCAAATTCACCTTTCTTCGCTAAGATATTCTTTATGTTTGAACAAAAACCTGTGGGAAATTTAATTTTTTGAATGACCTATTTTACACCATTTCTTTGCTTCTATGTTAATAACAATGGAAGGTTATTTTGGTCTTCATTGTCATTTGATCAGATCACATTTTGCATTGCATGATTGGCTTTCCAAATGTCATTACAAATTTTGACAATTTTTTCTTTATCCCTCCTGCCATCTATGATTCACCATAATGTTTCTGTCACATTCTTCCCGATATGCATTGTATCAAATAAAAGAACTATTTTTAGGTCCTTATAGTAAGGAAACCTCATGAATTGAGTGGTATAACATTTCATTCCTCGTGGAATCCCATTATTACTACCTTCACAATAACGACATTGATGAAGCATACAAAAAATCAGAACACTATTTATCAAATGCAGTAAAATAAAATGAATAATTAAAATAAAATTTCAAAACATGATTCCATTTATGATACATAAACAAAATGCGTACCTCAAGGATTAATTCTGTCATATTCCAACTTCCATAGGTGAGGTGTCATTATTTGTGGTTTTAGTCTAGTCTCTTGCTTACCATTGAAAATATCTTTTTCAGTAGTACGGTACTTATGGTTCTTAGAGAGGAAGTGTCTATACTCATCAAACACCTCCTTTCATAAACTTTTTGACTGATGAGATTTCATCTTAGCACCACAAACTGGACATGCAAATTTACCCTTTGTTTGAAGACCTACAACAGATGGATTAATGTGAATTATTAATATACGAAATGATTATTTAAACAACATGCATGATATATTCAATTAATTATATACTATTCAAGTGTGAAATATGGAATGTTACATACCACAAAAATGTGTTAGTCCTGGGGCATCATGAATTGTCCATAAAAGTATTCCATGACATTGAAATCTCTTTTTTCCCAATTGGTTTACAGATGTCATACATAGTGATTCCCTCCCATAACTTTAGTAGCTCATCGATAAGAGGCTTGATATAAACATTCATATATATAACTTGGTACTTACCTAATTGTTTGAAATTACACGAAATTAATACCATGGTATGCATGTATACGTAAATAAATAAATAAAAGATGTTATGCAAAAAAAGAGAAAAATGAAAAATTTAAATTCAAAAAATTAATGTAAACAAATACCTAGAATAATCATTGTCAACATTATGTGCTCCCTCTTTATTGACATCCAAGGAGGAATGTTATTGTTGAAAAAGAAAATAGGCCACACTGAGTAAACAAACCAAATCTCTCCAAATGGATTAACACCGTCAGTTTCCAATGAAAGCCTAACATTACGAGGTTCATTTGTAAATTCTGGCCATTTTGCAGCAATTTCCTTAAATGCATAACCATCTGCAGGCATTCGAATAATGCCATATTCAATTCTCTTTCATGCATGGTAATCCATAAACTGTGCTATGCTTTAGCACCTGAACAATCGTTGCAAATGTGGAATTATGGGAATATGCCGAAGAACCTTTCGAGGGACCATTTTTGTTACTTGATCGGTTTGATATCTACTGATACCACATATCGAGCATTCTATTTTTGACACATGTTGTCCATAATATATAATATGATCATTAGAACATGCATCTATACTTTGATACTCCATTCCAATGTCTTTCATAATGGCATGTAAATCTCGATATGTGCAAGGTAAAATATTTGACGAGGATAACAAAAATTCACCTAACAGTCTAAAACATAATAAATAAATAGTTAATGTAAAGAATAGTAATTGTAAATATTGCATTTTTATTTTACAAATTAATTAACACTAAAAAAAATGGGGAAAAGTCAACCTTTATGTAGATGTGATGAAACATATTACATACCTTAGGATTTGTGTCATACAGGTGTTCAACAATTGATTCGTAGCTTTCAAGTTCACTAGCAACAATGTAGTGGAGAGAATATTTTCTCTTGACCCTTTATAAATTCGTTTATTTTCCTTTTCAATCAGAGGTTCATCATAAGTACCATCACTACTGTCCCCATGATCCTCATCTAGATGACCAAATAAGTCTTGGATCATTTTATTTGTTCGATCATCTTGAACTATGTTATTATTGTCATATACTTCCATGGGATCATTAACTTGATCTTCATTATCTGCTTCAAGTTCTTCATCTTGTACTACAACATCATTTATTCTACTACTTGGTGCTTTGTGCCATTTAGGGGGAAAATATAACTTTATAATTATAAACAATCATGAAAAATTAATGCATGTATAAAACAATGTAAAAGTTTGAGAATAGAATAAATATTAAAACATATAATGAATGTATATATAGCTAATTACCATGGGACAATATTCATTTGATCCCCCGTCCATGTGCCCATATCTTATACAATGTTTTTGAGTTGTTTTTATTAGAACTCTTTCGGGATGTCTAGTACAACAATTTTTGCAAGGGAAATAACATTTATCATCACCCTTTTCACCCTCTTTAATTGTTTTCCCAGCTCTAATGTTTTCTGACATTCTTCCCCACTGACATATACCGAAAAAAAATACATGTTTTTTGTTCTCCAAGAAGACCCACTTATACCCTTTTTGAAGTGTCATTATTATAGCAAACTTGTCACAACATCCGTAAAATGAAACATATTTATAGATTTTATAGCTTTGCAATTATGATGATAGTTGACCAAGTCAAAGTTGACTTGGTCAAATACTAAGTGGCCGTTGGGAGGGGGAAAACCTAGTTTCCATAACGTCGCAAGTGCGACGACTATTTTACCAACATCGCAAGAGAGATGGAAATCCAATGGTGTCRCAATAGTGATGTCTTCCTACCTTCATCACAATAGCGACATGTGTTTGTAKTACATTGCACTTGCGATGTTATCGAGTAATATGGATAAAAAAAATTAAATTTTCCTCTATTTTTCGACAATATGGCCAATTTTTTCCATAACGTCACAAATAGAATGTCGAAAWTTTTCCAATATGTACTAGTGCCCCAACACCTACTTTTTTTTCTCTCCCTAACTACCCACTTTTCCCTTCTTTCCTACACTCTCAATCACTCTCCTTTTTAAACAACATACCTTAATTTTTTCTATATTATTTAATTTATAAACCAATAAGATCATTCCACATGGAAACCTATGAAGAGATGACAAGTGGCAACAAATGGATGGTTCCATATGGTAACCCACAATTGGATGATATGGAAGTATGTGAATGGTGCCACATGGCACATTACCAATGGTGACACATGGCATGTTTTAATTGGTTACACATGGATATTACTAGACTATCATGAGATGAAACATGGAAGTACGTGAAAGAATGATTCATAAGTGATTGGGAATGAGGTGGATGTTGATTGGTTGACTAAAATATTATTATTTATTTGATTTTCTAAGGGGGGATCAAATCTTCCTAAGCTCCATATTATTCTCTCTTATATTTCTCCTTAAGCGTAAGATACACTTGATATTATATGTTATTAGAATTCATGTAATCCCATGCATGTGAGATAGATTTTTGAACCAAATGGTTGAATGTTAAGAAGAGAAGCACAAAATTCATCCAAGGGCCCACATTTTCCCAAGGCATTTGATCAACGATGGCTGAGTCACGATTTTGCAAAGGTCATAAATTGAGCTCTGGGTGTCAGAATCACACAACATTTTTACATTTGGAAAGGTATTTCAATAAAGAAGATGATGGTATAGGTTTCAAGGGCTGAAAGTGAATATATTTTTCCTATAAATTGAAATATCAGTCAAATTTATTTTTAATGGGTCTACGTGACAACCCATGCGCTCATATCTTGAGATCGAGATGAAGGATTTGGGAAAAATTATATCTGTTAGATAATCCACAGTTGGTGTCATTTTTTGCATCGACATTTTGAATCCGAATCGGGATTCATCATAAGGACTAATCGTCAATTGATAGCTTGCTAATCTTAGTCAATAAATAGTTAAGATGTAGGACATTATAAGATTATACCTAGGTCGGCTGTCTAAAAACTTAATTACAGAGTTTAAACATAAATTGATTTAAATTAATAATAAGTTAATGATAGTACCTAATAATTAATAGTATATCATAGCTATTACTAAGGTTGAGTGATCTAATAGTTTGCTTAATAGTCTAGGGTTTAGAATTAGATTGAGTTTTTATTTATTTTATTAGTACTTTTAATTGTTTATATTATATTTATATTTAATGTATGAAGGATTTTAGTTATGGTTAGGTTGTTTAGGGCAAAACTAATAGTTTTTTTTAATAGTGTTTTAATTTTATAAATGTATATAAGTTTAGGGTTTAGAATTAGATTGAGTTTTAATTTATTTTATTAATACTTTTAATTGGTTGTATTATATTTATATTTAATGTATCAAGGATTCTAGTTATGTTTAGGTTGTTTAGGGTTAGCGATTGAGTTTTTATTTTATTACTTATTAGTACTTTCAATTGATTATTATGTTAATTTTTAATGTGTAAAGTTTAGTGAACTAATTACTAGATTATGGAAAGGGTAAAACTAATAGTTTGTTTTAATAGTGTTTTAATTTTGTAAATGTATATAAGTCTAGGGTTTAGAATTAGATTGAGTTTTAATTTATTTTATTAGTACTTTTAATTGGTTATATTATATTTATATTTAATGTATGAATATTTGTGTTGTGGTTAGGTTGTGTAGGGTTAGAGATTGAGTTTTTATTTTATTCCTTATTAGTACTTTCAATTGATTATTATGTTAATATTTAATGTATAAAGTTTAGTGAAATAATTACTAGATTATGGAAAGGAAGCTTTTACTTATGGTTTAGGTTTTGATTAGAATAAATCTAGGGTTTCAAAGGATAATACGATTTTAGTATTATTAGGTCTAATTG
>JASDQU010736642.1:24228-46839 GCA_032191745.1 Picea mariana | reverse complement strand
TTTTATCTCAAAGTTGAATTCTTCTCCCCTTTTCCATAGCTCGGATTTGTCCCATTTGTAGCCAAGTGGAACTGGAGGGTCGATTTGAAACATTTCCAGTATATTGAAGGTCAAGGATAATGGATCTTGTGATGTGACATGGAAACCTGACACAATTTTTTAATTTTGGGCACAAAACTCGATGTACATGGGATGTAGTGGTGCAACCTGTGTATACACATGTTGTACAATAGGTAGGGCACACATATGTGGAAAAATAATGTTTTTATCTCTGGGATTTGCAAAAATGGACTTCAAGTCTACATAGGGAAATGGAAAAATGCCTTCTATGCAAGTTGCATAGGGTGAGGTAAATCTTTCTATAACATATGCCCCCAAATGTGTGAGGTTAGAGGAGCATCTGTGATGGCCAAAATACATCATAAGACCCAAAAGTGGAGTAATGGGGACCCAACTAGAAGAACTAGTTGCTGATGAGAATATTACAATCTGTACTGACTTTGCACACATGGTTGCCAATTTGAATTACACTACATATCCATGTGAAAATATACCAAACAATTGTCCATGGCCATGAATACGAAATACAAAGGTGGCTACATGCCAGAGGTTGTCATAGTCATGAACAAGGCCTAGTTAAACCAGTCTCAAAATCAATCTGAAGATATCTATATATCATGGAGTACAATATGATCTCCCATGAACACTGAAGTCACATAGGTATTGGTCCAATGAAAGGTAGAAACAACTCAGGAAAGCTACGAATATAAACTAATGTCTTCAAGTCTTTTACACAATCCACCAAAGGTGAAAGTCTACATCGTGTGAATCAAGGAGTTGAGTTCGAACACAATGAGACTTTGTTTGATTATCGTTCATTGAGGTATATTGTTAACAAACACGAGACAACCTACCGATAATGAAAGTAGGTATCAAGGCACCAAGTACATTCTTACAAGTTTGAATTAAGGTGTCAGGGTTGAACACTCGAAGAATCCATCGATTAGGAGACATTGATGTATTCCCAACTATCTATGGCAAAAGAACCTGCCACTAGTGACTGCAAGCCTCTAGGTACTCATAAGACTCTAGGTATCATCTCCAAAATAGATGAGCTGGATTCGATGGAAGGAGAACCGTTGAAAGGAGAGCATTAAGGAATCTCTCATCATTTAGCACAAGGTACAAATTAGGAGCTTGATGGTTTAGAGGAAATCAAAAAAATAACATTTTCATGAACCAATGAACCTGTGTGTCTTTTATGTGTGCTAGATGTAAGAAGTACATGAAAAAGACTCTCTGAATAGAAACCAATAAGGAGAAATACTGACAAATGTGAGGAAACCACCAATAGGGATAATGGCATCCAATATACTGCACAAATCCCAATTTGTGAATAGATGTCTTGTCATAGAAAACAAGGGAAACCACCCAGTCAGTGACCAATGATGAAATGTCAATTGTTGGGTTGAAGGTTACCTACCAATGAGGGAAGTAGGACCACCGTGCGCAATAGGACTACAACTTCATGTGATTTTGAGACATACTGAGCGTATGGATGACATGCAAAGTCAAGAGTTATGAGGAATGGCTGACACGGGTTGATAGACATCCTTTGAACAAGAGAATGATACATATGGAATACTATGGCAGCATAGAATCAATGATGAAACTTTGATATGTAGGAGGCATCAATCAAAATCTCCATAGGGATTGGAAGAGTAACCAATCGGGAGAGTAAACCCTTTGTAATGAGCTCAACCTCCTAAGGTCATGCTAAACCCAAAATTTTTGTGGGACACATCGACCACAATGAGAGGGGGGGTGAATCAGTGTAGGGATATTTTTAAAACTCCCCCTTCAAAAAACTCCTTAGTTAGTAATCACCATTTAATCATTACTTATTGTTGTCATTTATAACCAGTTAAATGTGAACATACATCAACAACATATACCAACAACATATATCATCAATAAGACACAATCACAAGGAACATAAACAACACAAGATGTATGTAGAATTTCCTTTTATTACACACTAGAATCCTTGGGTTATCAACAACAACTAAATAGAGTTACAACTCCATAAGATAAACAACTCTACAATGCAAGACTCGGCTTACATAAGTTAACACCAACTGAGAAGAGGAATCGATCCTCAACAGATACCAATCTTTCGATAGGTACACAACTTGTTAGTAGTGCAACATGTGTATATAAATTCTCTGGCTTACTGCATCCCTCAGTCACATTCACTTCTATCTATCACTATCTAATCTGTACCATAACCAATCTCAACACATCCATACTCTCCAACAACATGCTCATGGTCCTCAACCATGTACAATATCAATTCTACTCAACCATAAGTAACCAGTATACTATAGCAACCATATCACTATTGAAACATAATATTGTTTCTCACTCTATGAATCAAACAACATAACCATATCACAATAGCCATACCAATAATTCCTTAATCATTCACCATACAATAATCAAGAGTATCAAGACAACTATGTAACCATACCAGAGTTTCTATGGTAGATCTGAGACCATGGAATGTAGATCTGGAACTTGCTTCAGACTTCAAGAACTTGGCATCATCTCACACTCAAGTCTCCATGACTTCATCCAGCTGTACGCTCTCTTCCTTCCTTCATCCCCTTTCTATTCTCAAGAGAATATTTTCACAAGAGACCTTTGCTTCTTATTTATACTCTCCAAGTAGCTTCCTTAGAAGCATCTTCTAGGCCACTTTGTCCACATAGTCACCTATGTCCAACTTTGACCAATTTTCCACTTTTCCATGTATCCAATAACAACTTGACCACTTAACCCATTTTCCTCATTTAGGGTTAACCTTCTTATAACCACTTTCCATAATTAGAAAGTTATCCATTTACTTTATTATTTAAATAATCCTCCTTGACTTTGTCACTTCACTTTATTATTTAAATAATCCTCTTTGATTTTGTCACTTCACTTTAATATTTAAACAATCCTCTTTGACTTTGTCACTTTATTATTTAAATAATCCTCCTTGACTTTATCACTTCACTTTATTATTTAAATAACCCTTTTTGATTTTGTCACTTCACTTTATTATTTAAATAATCATCTTTAACTTTGTCACTTCACTTTATTATTTAAATAATCCTCTTTGACTTTGTAACTTCACTTTATTATTTAAATAATCCTCCTTGACTTTGTCACTTCACTTTAAATAATCCTCTTTGACTTTGTCACTTCACTTTATTATTTAAATAATCCTCTTTGATTTTCTCACTTCACTTTATTATTTAAATAATCTTTTTTTACTTTTTCACTTCACTTTATTATTTAAATAATGTCTTCTTTGCAAGAACTTTGACTTCTTTGACCTTTTGGGGCTTCAAGCCAACATATGAGGGTCCTTCAACTTCATAAGGCCATAACTCTCAAGCTGTGAGGAGTTATGTGACGTTCCACATACCACCGGAAATGGCTTGACAAGAACTATCCATATAGGATAGTTTCACTAACAAATTCACTGATATTCATCTCATTATTCCATAATTAAGCATGGGTTCTCTAACCATACTTCTAGGATAACTCAACCGCAAAGCATCTTCCCATGAGGGATTTCACCATAATGGGACCACTTTGGAGTTCACCCTAAAGCGTCTTCCCATGAGGGATTTCACCATAAGGGGACCACTTTGGAGTTCATCCATTTTTACAACCATGAAAAGACAATAACATCTTTGGATTTCACCGCAAAGCGTCTTCCCATGAGGGATTTGGAGTTAATCCATTTGTAAAACCATGACAAGACAGTAATGAGTCATATTTACATCAATCCAACTATGCATCATATATCAATGACACATCATTGATCCATATTCATATATACTATGGCTCCTCTTGACATCAATCCATTGACATCAAGGCCAATACATGATCCATCAATCACTACATCCACATACTATGACAATACATTGTTCCTTTGACATCAATCCTTTGGCATCAATGACAACATGATCCAACAATTTCCCCCTTTGGCATTGATGGAAATACCAACATTGATGTACATGATTGTTATCATTGTAACCCGCATATTCTTCTAAAGATGACAAACTTGAGCTTCCCTTAAGGCTTCCATTTTATTCTTACTGTTCATTTTTCTTCACCCACTTCTGAAGGCATCCCAGTTTTTCAGAACTTGATCTTTGAGCTTCCATGTTTTCAAAAATGTCTTCCTTCCTAACTTCATGCCTTATTCTAGTCATGCTATATTAAGTCCTCATCATGGAATTTATTATTGTGTTCCAACAATCCTGGGATTTTTGGCCAAATCCACTACAACTGTAGCATCTCATGGTGTGACAATGAGCAACAATATGTCCTACATGATTACATCTCCAACACCTTAGGGTGTTATGAAATCTTTCACTATCTTTCCTTGCATAATATCTACATTCCAAATCTTTGTGAACATATTCATTACATGAGTAACATTGACCATAAAAACATTTTCATACCTTTGCTTTGGTGTCCATATTGAAGGTCTCTCTCTTATTTGAGGTGTAAAGATGGCTTCTTGATGTATTCATTGCTTTTTTCTTTTGAAACTTTCCTTTCCTTGTGTAGATGATTGACTTGCACCATTATTTCCATCCTTTGAGAGTGAGGGACTTACCTCATGCTTATTTGAATTACTTGCTTCAACATGTGTATCTTCTTTCTTGTATCTAAGACCTGATTTATCATTTGGTGATCTTTGACTATCCAATATCTCATTCAAGATTGTTGAGCTATTCAAGAATTTGTTTGACTTCTCTACTTTCTTTCTAAGATCAACGACTTCAACTTCCAACTTATGACATGACTCTTCCTTTTCATTTACTTGATTATTTAGTAATTCCTCTACCCTTTTGGCTTCTTCAATTTGGGTCTTTAGATTAACTTCAAGACTTTTGCTAATCTCATCATCTAGCTTCTTATTATATTCTATTTCATTCTTTAGTATTTTGATCTCTTCTTCTTTTTCTTCTAATTGAGTCTTTTTACTTTCTTCTTGTTCCTTGAGCATTTCCTTTAGCTTCAATATATGCCTTTGATTCTTTTTAAGAAACCTTTTAGTGTTATAAGAAAGATATATATATTCTATGTAACAATGGTCATAGTTGTATTCAAATAGACCCCATTCAACTTTCCTTTTAAGCTCTGATAGTTCCTCTTCTACTTATTCCATGGGATAACTATCATTTGATTCTACACATACTATCTATAGATTTTCTTCTTCACTTGTAGAAAAATATTCAACATCATCACATTTTGAAATATTGCAATCAGGGGTTTTTGGAGATTATTTACCTTAATTGTTATTGATGGAGTTGTGTTTAGTGTCTTCCTTCTTTATTTGGTATGTCTCCTCTATCTTTAGCCATAGATCCTTGGCATAAGTGTATTATCCCATGCTCTCTTTGATAGAACTTGAGAGTCCATTGAGAATGGTCTTTAGAGCCAATGCATCATTCTTCTTTTCTTCCTTTGAGATGAAAAATTTGACTTTTTATTCAAAGGAACTGATCCACCAATAGTTGTTTTCCAAACACCTGCTCCTATTTCCTTCAAACGCACTTTCATTTATATTCTCCATGTAGAATAATTTTCCTCATCAAGGATTGGGACTTCATCATCCATTTGTGTGTCCATGGATCTCCTCCAAGCTTGTTAAGGCTCGCTCTGATACCAATTGTTCGATACATCGACCACATTGAGAGGGGGGGTGAATCAATGTAATGATATTTTTAAAACTTCTCCTTCACAAAACTCCTTAGTTAGCAATCACCATTTACTCATTACTTATTTTTATCATTTATAACCAGTTAAATGTGAACATACATCAACAACATATACCAACAACATATATCATCAATAAGTCATCATCACAAGGAACACAAAGAACACAAGATGTATGTACAATTTCCTTTTATTACAGACTACAATCCTTGGGTTATCAACAACAACTGAATAGAGTTACAACTACACAATAGAAGCATCTCTATAATGCAAGACTTAGCTTACATAACTCAACACCAACTGAGAAGAGGAATCAATCCTCAACAGATACCAATATTTCAACAGGTATGTGACCTGCCAGTAGTGCAGCATGCGTATGTACGTACTCTATATTACTGTAGCCCTCATTCACATTCACTTCTATCTATCACTATCCAATCTGTACCATAATCAATCTCAACACGTCCATACTCTCCAACAACATACTCATGGTCCTCAACCATGTACAATATCAATGCTACTCAACCATAAGTAGCCAATATACAATAGAAAACATATCAGTACTGAAACATAAGAGTGTTTCTCACTCTATCAATAAACCAACATAACCATATCACAACAACCATACCAAGAATTCCTTAATCATTCACCATACAATAAGAAAGAGTATCAAGACAACTATGTAACCATACCAGAGTTTCTATGGAAAATCTGAGCCCATGGAATGAAGATCTAGAACTTGCTTCAGACTTCACGAACCTGGCAACAAATCACACTCAATTCTCCATGAATTCATCTAATTGTACGTGCTTTGCCTTCCTTAATCCCCTTTCTATTCTCTTCAAGCTATGATCAAGAGATGGTTTTCACAAGAGGCCTTTTCTTCTTATTTATACTCTCCAAGTAGCTTCCTTAGAAGCATATTCTAGGCCACTTTGTCCACATAGTCACCTATGTCCAACTTTTCCCAATTTTCCACTTGTCCATGTATCCAATAGCCACTTGACCACTGAACCC
This sequence comes from Picea mariana, assembly GCA_032191745.1. Classification (NCBI taxonomy): domain Eukaryota; kingdom Viridiplantae; phylum Streptophyta; class Pinopsida; order Pinales; family Pinaceae; genus Picea; species Picea mariana. The sequence goes on along the minus strand of JASDQU010736642.1, from coordinate 40,035 downwards.
ATTTTCCTCATTTTAGGGTTAACCTTCTTATAACCACTTTCCATAATTAGAAAGTTCTCCATTTATTTTATGATTTAAATAATCATCCTTGACTTTGTCACTTTACATTATTATTTAAATAATCCTCTTTGATTTTGTCACTTCACTTTAATATTTAAATAATCTTCTTTTAATTTGTCACATTATTATTCAAATAATCCTCCTTTAATTTGTCACTTCACTTTATTATTTAAATAATCCTCTTTGATTTTTTCACTTCACTTTATTATTTAAATAATCCTCTTTGAATTTGTCACTTCAATTTATTATTTAAATAATCTTCTTTGACTTTGTCACTTCACTTTATTGTTTAAATAATCCTCCTTGACTTTGTCACTTCACTTTAAATAATCCTCTTTGACTTTGTCACTTCACTTTATTATTTAAATAATCCTCTTTGATTTTGTCACTTAACTTTATTATTTAAATAATCCTTTTTGACTTTGTCACTTCAATTTATTATTTAAATAATCTCTTCTTTGCAAGCACTTTGACTTCTTTGACCTTTTGGGGCTTCAAGTCAACATATGAGGGTCCTTCAACTTCATAAAGCCATAACTCTCAAACTGTGAGGAGTTATGTGACATTCCACATACCACCGGAAATGACTTGACAAGAAATATCCATCTAGGATAGTTTCACTGACAAATTCATTGGTATTCATCTCATTATTCCATAATTAAGCATGGGTTCTCTAACCATACTTCTAGGATAACTCAACCGCAAAGCATCTTCCCCTGAGCGATTTCACCATAAGGGTACCACTTTGGAGTTCATCCATTTGTACAACCATGACAAGACAATAACCACTTTGGAGTTCACCGCAAAACATCTTCCTGTGAGGGATTTCACTATAAGGGGACCACTTTGGATTTCATCCATTTGTACAACCATGACAAGACAATAATGAGTCATCTTTACATCAATCCAACTATGCATCATATATCAATGAAAACTCATTGATCCATATTCATCTATGCATAGGACTATGAATCCTCTTGACATCAATACATTGACATCAAGGTCAATACATGATCCATCAATAACTACATCAATATACTATGACAATACATTGTTCCTTTGACATCAATCCTTTGGAATCAATGGCAATATGATCCAACAATTTTTATGACAAGTGGACTCAAAAATTTTGTGCTTTGTTCAAAGGCGACATGACTGCTTCCAATTTAAATAATATTCCCTTCCCACCCATATTTTTTTTTTTTTCATAGTCAAATGAATTCTATGATACAGAGGAGGAAACAAGTGTCACAAGTAAGAAAAACTAGTTCCAGTAGTGGAACATATCTATGCTCAATGCAAAGAGGTGCATGAGGGAGATGGACACTCAAGAGAATGTTTCCTCCTGGGTATAGGGTGTCAAGCTGCAAAGGATATAAACAAGGCTCTGCTTGGATGATGATGAAAATTTCTTAGGTGAAAGGCTTATAACTCAAAAGAGAGAACCGACAATAGGCTCAATACTGCAAGCAAGAGAATGAGATGGAGTTACAACTTAATGCCCAAAAATGCCATTTTTCTTAATCTTAGTCTACTTGGTTTAAAAAAGGGATAGAATTACACCATATAGACATCCTTTCAGATCCAATTTACGAGTGTGAAAGAGACAAGTTCACTCGACAATATTTTCTCTTTTTGAAACGAGTCGGAAAATATATTAAATCAAACTTGTTTGGGAGTCCTCTAGGTATAGGTTAGGATGTTTATGAGTAATAAATGGGGATCAACATAAAGTCATGTATTATCTATAAGGGACTTCTGGTCCTACGGAAAAAAATATATGCATGGGCATTGAATGAAGCAAAGGATCTAGCTAGGGTACCCATGTTTGGTAAGTCTCTACCATTCTATAACAACACTTCTAGTTGCATATAGAAGGTTTTTTGTCGCTATGAAATGGGTTCGTACCTAAGGAATATGAGTGATAATCATAGGATGATGAAAATATGCATGATGGATTGGATACCTATCCTATATGCTGGGTAACGAAAATACATGTCCAAAGTTACGAATGGGAAACATGGCACTGAAAACCACAAGAATCCCTAGATAAAACTACAAAAGCCAACTCCATTCACTATCATATTAGTCCCTTAGGCAAAAATATTGGACAAAACTATGCAAAGTAGGTAAAAGTTTTTTATAAATAGTAAAAAAAAAACAATTTTACTATACCATTTGTACTTTTTACCCAAATAGTGGATTTTGGACCAAATTGCCTCTGAACTTCAACTTGTGATTGTGGAAGCTACTAGGGACAGAATCTATGACCATCTAGACCATGTAACTCATATTTATATCCTTTTTCTTTTCAGTGGATTAAATTTTGTAGTTAGGTTTCATTTTTTTGTATTTTTGTATAGGAAAACAAAAATATTTTTGGATGATGTTAAGTACTAATTAAACATGTATGTGATGTAGGCATAGGTCCACAACATCATTAGAGGCATCAAGGAGATGAGGCAGTGGGAGGGGACACAGAGAGAGTTCTTCAAAACATGCAAGGAAACCTATCTCATTCGACACAGAGGATTCCCATGGTTTAGGTGGAGGATCTGTTGTAGGTTATGTAGCGAAAGATGGTAGGTGTGCCCCGTTCTTGGGTACGACTCTTTCAATGTCTCGCAAACACCTTAGTCTTCTATCATGACAATCATTTGATGCCACAAGCGTAGATTTCATGACTATTGTATGATCGACTGTATATGTATATTGAAGGTGTTAGCCCCACTTTTGTACTATAAACATCATAATTTTTGAAATATATAGAAAAACATGGTACTTCAGCTTAACTTATGTTACAATGTGTACATTGATGAAAATGTTCTCTTTTATTTAGTTATGTGAAAAATGACATTCTAAAACAAAATTAGCATATGCATCAGATACATAATTAGAACTTCTAACTATGTGATGATAAGTAATAAAATCAAATTGTCGTTCTAAAAGTCGTACCCATAGGAATTGTTGGAGTAGAGTAGGGTCATGAACACGGTAACTATCATTCAGCTAACATACTATTAACTGAAAGTCTAGGTGAACCTATAAAGAGAAAATACCATGTGAAATGGCATCGCGCAAAAGTTCTATAACAACGCTATATTCAGACACATTATTCATGGATGGCCCTAAGCATACAGCACCTGAAGACACTAGTAGACCCTCAGGTGAGTAAACAACCCAAGCGACAGAAGCCAAGTTTTGTGTATGACGAATGGCCCCATCTGTGAATCCTAGGTAGACCGAAGACACCATTGACATATGCCAACCAAGGGAAAAATTGATAAGCAGGCTAAAGATAAAAATAAAGGGAAAAGATATATACACTAAATTACATTAGTATATAAAGAGTTCTACCCAAGCTTGGGGCTCAAGCGTAATATATTTTCAAATAGATCCCATTCCTGGGCTCAACCAACATGTTCCCTTCATAATATTCTAATTTATAGCCTCCCTTTTCTAAGACATGTTGCACGATATAGGGACCATGCCACATGGGTTTGAAGTTGCCTGCCCATAGTGGTTCTTTGGATTGATCATATAGAAGGACCAAGTCACCCTCAACATACAACCAAGGACAGACAGACTTATCGTATTGGATCTTAACACATATTTTATTTTCTTCGATAGCCATAGAGGCATCTCGACACTACTCATATACACTCTCTAGGTGTACAAGGCATTATTTGAGATCAAAAGTGTCAAGTAGGAGAGGAACTACCAATACAAGAGAAGGGATTTCACATTCAATATGTAAGATCGAATCTGCACTGTTTAATAAATGGAAAGGAGAAAAACCGGTGGAAGTCTTGACCGAGGTTCGGTATGCCCAAAGTGTTGGATAAAGCATGATATGCCAATCAGATTTTCTATGGATGACAGTTTTCTGCAAAATGGTCTTGAGAGACTTGTTCATGACCTCTAATTATCCATTTTCCTGGGGGTAGTAAGGGGAAGAATGACCATTCTTAAACCCCAGTTTAGATGCTAGTTCTTCCATCATTTCATTCTGAAAGTGACTGCCATGATCAGTGACAATCTCACTTAGGATTCTGAACCTAGATATAATTTGATTGAAAATGAAGAAGGCGACAGTCTTCCCATCGGATTTAACTATATGCATGGCCTCAAACCCCTTAGTAAAGTAGTCTATGGCCATGATAATGTGTTGATTCCCCCCAACCAAAGTTGGATTTCAATCCAAAAATTCCACCCCCACTTGGTGAAGGGACCGACAGTAACGACTGGATGGAGAGGGGTTGGATGCGAGCACATTTTCCAAATGAACACATGGCAGGGGTGACACTTATCTAACCAAGTGAAGTCAGATATTAACTCTGCAAATACTAGTGATTTTTTGGATTTCGTAGAAGCGAAATCGAGATCAAAATATTGTAGAATGACAATCCATTTATTGTACTTTCCCCCTATGATATGCCTCGTAAGGACGTATTGAAATGGATTGAAATTGGAAACCATAATAGTTTTTCAAAGCAATATATAGTGTCGTAATTGTTGTACTGCATGAACAAGAGCCAAGGCTATCTTTTCAACATGATAATATTTGAGTTCAGGGCCAGCTAAGTTTTAACTAAGATAGTAAATGATGTGCTCACGGAGCTCATTATCCTCCTGAACCAACACCATACCAATCGTCTCTTTGGATGTAGAGACATAAAGCAAGTAATCCCTACCATAGTCTAGAGACTTCAACAGAGGCATAGATACCAGGATTTCTTCAAAGCATCGAATGATTCCTGGGATTTCTCATCCCAGATAAAAGGAGTGTCCTTCTTCAAGAGATGCATGAAACCCTTAGTAATATTGGCATATTTCACTATAAACCGTCGTAAAAAGTTTTCTTTCCCCTGTAAACCTTGAAGTTGGCGAATAGTGTGCGGGGTGGGCAATCAAAGTATTGCCTCAACCTTTAATGGATCTACCATGATCCCAGTCTCAGAGACTAAAAATCCTTGAAGACGACCTGATCTAATGCAAAAGATGCATTTATGAGGGTTCAATAAGATGCAATAATGGTGACATATTTCAAAGAATAGATGAAGGTGCTTAGGGTGATCCACTCTCTAACGGGAGTGAGTAGAAATATCATCGAGATAGGCCTCGACTATATGCTTGAGATCATGAAATGTGAAGGTCATAGCGTGTTGAAAGGTTGCTCCGACGTTTTTAATTTCGAAAGGAATCTTTCGGTATGAAAAATTACCCCAAGGGAAAATAAATGTTGTATTATGTTGGTCCTCGGATTTAATTTGAATTTGGTTATACCTTGAAAATTAATCCATGAAAGAAAAAACTTTACTTCTCGCATAATCGTCGAGAATCTGATTGATGAAGGGTGTTGGGAAGTTTTCTTTGGGATAGGCCTTGTTCAGATCACAAAAATCCATGCATACGTAGAAGGTTACTTGATTTTTTATTCATAGGAACGAGATTGGATACCCATTCAGTCTTGGGATCTGGGTAGATAAAGCTGACATTAAGCAGTTTTTATACCTCTTCTTTAATAACAGGGGCCTTCCTGGAATTGACAACTCTAAGAAATTTTCGAATGGGATTAGCATCCAGGTAAGTTTTAATCTCATGTTCGACAATTTGAGGGTTGATTCCTGGCATATCTTCATATGACCAAGTGGATATATCTCAAAATTCCTTAAAGAGTTTGGTGTAGATCATAATTTCTTCTAGCAAACAATCTGCACCGATGTATACATTTTCAATCTTGCAAGGGATACGAGAGATATCGATCGTGATGATAGGGGAGATACTCACCATGTTTCCTTTGACATAAATGTCATGCGTATTAAGTGGAACTACAACGCGATCGAATATCTCACTCAAAGTAGATCTAAAATCATCTTGTTCAATTCTAGCAAGTTCTGGGAGAAAATAAGAGCGATGATGCATATAATCTCAAGGTTTGTCAGAACCATTCATGGCTTCAATGATAGCTTCATCCGAAGCCAAACTTTTGTCAAGGTATTCATGCAAACAATAATATGAAGTGTCCCACATGGACTCCAGAACAAGATCCTCCTCATCTGTCTATGAGGTAATAGGATCTGGATCGACGAAAGAGTCAATAACAACTTGATACACAACCTCTACTACTGATAGTAGCATGGCCATTCCAAAATTTCACTGACCTTCACAAGACATCATCGAGGAAGGTAGGGTCCAAGGATCGTTAAAATAGGAAGTGTAGAAAGGAACGAACCTCTCTAACGAAACGGGCCTACTAGACATGGTGTATATATGGTGAACCACTGCCATGAATTCGAAGGTATGCATGAGGGATGAATGCATTATGACACCGATATTCTCAGTTGCTGGCTAAGAATTGTCAATCACGGGGATTGATGGTCCAACAGATGCACTGGGGCTAGCGTACGCAAAGGAAAATTGGTCGATCATCACGATCTTCCCATTGTGAGAAAAAAAAAGAGTATGAAAGAAAGATGATATGATTGCAGTCATATCGTAAGTCCAATTGTGTCCTAGTAATAGGTTATAATTGAGGGGAGCATCAACCACCTCGACATACACCTCTACTGTCTTCCCACCTAACTGGACCGGAAAGGAAGGAAGAATGTTGTGAGGGAGGAAGGAACAACCGTCAGAAGAAGTCAACATGGTTGAAGACTAAGAAAGGATCGAAGAGTTGAGGTCTTTCCAACAAACTAAGGACATCACACATGTTGCAGCACCTTCATCAAAAACATTATGATTGATGGTATACTTCGAGTAACCCACATGGATTTGGAATGCCACATGGTAAGGCAAGTGAGGCTTCACATCAGTGACGCCAAACTTGATAAATTTTGAGCCACAAGTATCTAGAACTCCTAAAATAGATAGCAAGGCATTCCTCTGTGAACGATACATATAGAGTACCTCCAAAGCCAACATCACATAAGGGATTTGATCCAGGTCTTCAACAATAAAGTAATTTTAGGCGGCTCTAGAATTAGGTTTTTGGGTAGATCACTTGAGTACTCCTTTCCGAACATGAGGTGAGGGCTCTGGTTTGTCAATCTGTAAGGGTGTCTCGAAAGGAGGGGGAGAGTATACTCCAGGTACAGTCTGTGGAGAACTGTAATCATGAGACCGAGTGGCTACATTAACCTCAAATTTAACCATATTGATGCATAAATGGTCACCGTCTTAGGTCGGTGATCCATAATTGATGAGAATAACGAAATAAATACATATTATTAAAATATGCTTAACAAAAAATAAAAATATACAGTAAAATTGGTTTTCTATTCAATAAGGAAATAAGATGAAACTTTAAAATGCAGCGGAAAACAAGCTTGCTAGAATGGTGGTTTCTTATCTTTGAGAAGAGATGTGACCACTGTGCTCATTCGCAAGAAGATGATTACAATGAGGCTCTGAAGGCATTTTTACAATAAACAAGAATGTCAAAAAACCTAGACATCCAAAAACCTAACCCTAGGAGATGAAGCGACAAAAGTCATGTGGGCCCTGTTTGGGTAAGTTAGTACATCAACTTCCTGGGGTCATAAATTTTGCATACGATCTTCCTTCTATGTGCACAATATCCCATTGGAAAGGTCTATCCGATGAATGCACTTTTTTTTGTAATCTATCAAAGGTCATTTTGACTATGGTGAGCCCTAAAAACGTTTTTTAGGGCCTCAAAATGGCCCCGCAATTCAGGGACCCGAGAACTAGGAAAAAAAAACTGCCAAACTCAAAAAGTGCCAAAATGAGCCAATTGGAATAGGTGGGAGGCCACCGACATCCATCTAGATCAGTCTGTGGGTTTTGAATCCCACTTGCCACATTTTTGGCATTCGAGGAGCTCGAGGCCATGTGTTGGTTATGTGGAAAAGGATTAGTCAGCATGAAAGGCAGTAGAGATAAAAGCCTCGCAACTTACACAAGTTTGGGGCATAAATGGGTAAGGTGATCATATGTACAAATATTATAGGGAAAATTCACCTTCCTCATTTCTTTCTTTCCCTCACCAACATTATTATTCAACTTCTCATTATTACCATTTTCCTTGGGTTTTTTATTATTCTTCCCACACTTACGATTATTACTACGTCCTTTCTTTTTATTCCCTCCTTGTTGTTGGTTACCATTTGGGCTGGTCGAGGATTATACAAAATGTACATCTACCAACTGAGTGGGATTGGAGGACACATATGAAGCTTCCCCTCCTACAAACTGGTTTAGAGACAACCCTTTCAAATGGATTGTCACTGAGTCTCCATATTTCACATTGATAGAGCCTACAATGCCATCGACATGATGCCCAAGCTTTTGTCTAGGGTCATAGTTTGACCTTGGTGCATCTGAAAGAATATCGTATAACATCCCAGACTGAGCATATATAAGATATAATTGTTGGGATTTAAAAATCGCTTCTTCCTCAGATGTAACCCCAGATGTAGAAACATCCTGCGAAATATAAGGCAGGAGAGATTTAAGGAACCACTCTAACAGGAATTCTGTGGGTATCCAGGCCTTGATCAACCTCTTATTTCTATGCCACTACTGGTTGTGGTATGAGATATGATTCTCTTTTTCCTGATGAAAGGTCGGCAAAATTTCCATGCCAACATCGAAACGAATCGATAATTGGAAGTGGTTGAGGAAGAATAAAACTGACTGATTAAAATTTCTGTATGCCCCCCTAGGTAGCTCGATATACCATTTCACGGAAAACCCCATGAGGGTGCATTGAAACAATATTAACCAAATAGGATCATAATTAAGGGAATTGAAAGAGCCCCAAAGGTGAAATGTGGTAACGTGATCAATAGGATCCTCACCATTTCTACCCTTGAATTTTGGGATATATGAAGGAATCTTAGTGGGGATGGGGGGCCATGTTAGATCATGACACACATGGTTGTTCATTAACTTAGAGAATTCTGGAAGATTGAGCGTGGCCATAAAAGGGAGATGGGATTGCGACATCTAGCCCCAACCTCCTTGGAAATATTGTTGCTAGGGAATCACAACCCATCCAGGGTTTTGGTAAGAACTATGGCCCTGTCTGGGATTGTAAGACCCTCCTCTAGACTGGTTCATGAGGGGTTGGTTGGGCACCATTCTAGTAGGAATTTTCTAATGAGAGTTGTAAAAAATTCCCCCAGCAAGAGTGGCTCCAGGTTGGGGGTTTCCTAAGGTGTGAAACTGACCTCCTTCGGGTGTGAGTCTGGAGGATAAAAGTGGATTTGTCATGCCAAACATATTGTTTGAAATCGATAAAAAAGGATGTGGGTGTAAAAGATGGAACGTGAGCAATATCTTGTCTTCCAGATTGGGTACTCCATATAGAAGCAATAGGATTAGACCCATGGTTAAAATGAGGAAATCCTCCAATGGTAGGAGTCATTTGTAGGACATGAGTACCACCAAATGAGAATGGAGTATGTGGAGGAGTTGTGCCCCCAAGTCCAATGCTAGTATTCGTACCAGCTATTGGGATGGAGGTTGCAAATTGTGATGTGAAGTTTGACATACCATAGGAAAAAGGACTAGAGGCCATAGGGATGGTCTGAACATTATAGCCCAGTGAGTGACAAAGATACCCAAAAGGGTTCATGGCTATAGGTTGAGTATTCACTATAGGATAGGGAGAGGTGATGATAGGCACCTCTGACACTACAACCATGGTGGTTGAAGGTGTCAAAGGGGTACTGTTAAATATAGTAGGTATAGGAATTGAAGGACTCCCAATATCTTTCTAAATCAATTCAGTACTCATCTTTGTATGATCACAAGTCTGATAAGTGGAGGTGTGTGTACCATGTTTGATAACTTTATGCCTTTTAGAAGGCAAAGACTCAAAATGCGGTGGTAACTGTAACAAGCGGTGATACCTATGGGGAAGCTAGTCTAGCTCCACGATGACTCAATACTTGAGATATAAACAAAATCCTAAGGCCAACTAGTAGTCAAAGAGCACACCAAAATAAAATCAAAAGGCCAATATGCACACAAATAGGATAAAGTGGCTGAAAGGGGCCTCCCTCCCTAAAGTAGATATGTCTTTCCCAAGAGGGGCCTGAGACTCCTTGCGAAAGATCATAGGCATTAGAATCATTTATAAGGGCTCTCATGGGATTAACAACCAATCGGTCAGATCCCCCTAGAGAGGTAATCCTCCATAAAGGTTGTGTGTTATCCGACCCTTATCTGACCTAGGGTAATTGCATAATAACCCCTGCAAGTAACCTAAGTGGTATCTAAGTCGAGAAACTAAGCAACCACAATATAAACGATGCATAGGAAAACAATCATAAGTTAGGTCCACTATATAGGCAAGGTAACAAAGCCCAAAACCTTGAAATCACCACCTCTCACAGAGGTAAAGGTACTAGTAAGATCCCCATATATGAATAGATCCCTAGAAATATATCTGACCCTAAGAAGGTATTTGGGGGATATCTCTTCAACCAACCTCATGTGACCTCATGATTAACTTCAGTGTGATCGAAGCCTCCTGATATTACCAATTATACAATGTATTTCTCCACTCCCTTAGTCAGGCACATATGCTGATTTAATATCCTTGGAGAAGTTTACTCACAAAATCCTATTCCAAGGCTCTAAATACTAAGATATTTTATGCACCCTAGAAAAATAAAATCATTTCTAATCAATTTTAAATTATCACCATTACTTTTAGTGGACTTTCTTATTCAAAAAGGTGCGATCTTGAAACTAATGATGTTATGACTCAGCAAGTAAAATAAATGAATATGAATGCAATGAAAAATCCTAACTTCAATTCCCAATAAATGATATGCTTTTTAAAATGCAATTCTCAATTTAGTTCTGCGATTCCAAATAAATTGCAATATTTCATTACATGTACTAAGATCAATGATAAGGACTCAAAAGATCAAATGCCAAAAATGTTAAATACCTAATATTTTTTTATTTTCAATATAAAAGATTGAAAATGAAAGGATTGAACAAGAACTTGATATAAAAACTCTATTGTATGTAAACATAAACAAACCAAGTAGGATATCAAGGAGAAAACACCCACCCCAAGATGCAAGGACAATCAAATGAAAAGGATGATGAGAAAGGCACTGCCAAAAAATTCAACCAAAGAAAGGTTTCCTATCATTCCACAAACACTTAACAGTCATAACAGAGGCCCAAGAAGACTCAGAAATCATCAAACCCTACCCAACAATCATTAAACCCAATAACCAAGAAATAAAGGGTGATGTACATGACTCTTCAAGGGAAAAGCACATATATACTCTTATTGCAGAAGGACAACACATGTATGTACACGACTGTCAGGAAAAAACCCACGTATATGTGTTAAAACACAACCAGGCTAAGGAGAACACTAAGAATCTCATACTTAGAATGAAAAGAGGTTGTCAAGTGGTCAGATGACAAGAAATTCAATATAAACGAGAGCAATCTAAGGAGAAGAACACTCCAAACCATGAAAATAAGATTATGTCCCCAGTATGGTTGCCAATTCTATTACGAGGAAAATATCTCTATGGCTAGGGGTAAACCACAACAGATGGAAATGACTTTAGAAATCAACTCTAATCTCAGGTATGCTATATAAACAAATATTCTAGAAAGACAAGATAAAAGGCCTACCTCACCCAGATATTCGATGAAGTCCATTGTTGAGCACTTGGCTCAAAACAATACACCTGCAACTTGTCATCAACAACCAAGAAACACATGCATATGGTGATAATATATAATGTTAGTGTTAGCACTAGAAGTCACCTCTGGATTGCGACAGAGGTAAGCCCAGTACCCATCAGTTTGTATTTCACAATGAATAAATTTAAAGGTGGTCTAATGGACACAGTCTCAAGATTATATCGTTCTAACTCAGAAAAATGGGTTGGCACGCATAGGAAAGTTAGGTATTGATCTAACTTCAGTCAGTAAATTGCAGTATGGTGGTGAGTAGGGGAAATAATCTGAGGAGAATGAAATGGTCTGCTGTGGACATCCAATCTTATAGTAGCCTAAGGAGGAAAAGATTCAAATACAAGATCCTCTTGAATTCAAAATTTCAAGAAACTGAAACTGTTATGACAGTACTGCAATCAAACATACATTACAATATAGTCACAGTGACCTAACTGGATCATCCATGCTTGAGATCTCAGCATCAGATGAAAAAGAGAACACAAGAAACTTGTTAGAACCAGAGGCTTTGATAAAACTTTACAAATTGGGATCTTAGCTCAACCATCAACACTTACAAAATATAAAACATGAGTATATATACTCAGAACTGATAATGTCCCCCAGGGATGCAATTGGACCCTTGCATTCAAAGCTTTGTGTTTCTTCTTCTTCTATCAGACTGCACAAGCTTTCCTTTGTCAAACGCAAATCTAAGATAGTATGGGTTTTGTAGGAAAATTTATTGACATGGTGACCTTGGGCTGACAGCCCGCCTCCATGACTGGTGCTTCCATGCTTTCTACTTATGGTTGAAATGAGGTTTCAACCACCTTCTTTGGCTTCATTAACTGCCCTTATTTTGATTGAGATGAGCCCAAACGTCCATGAATTCTCTTAGGCGAAGCTCCTAACTTCTTGAGTTAAACTTGGCACCTTGAAACCATGTTGCCTTCCTCTACTATTAATATAAACACTCTTGAACCCTTTAGCATGGTTCTTTTCAACCACCCCATGTGACTGTGGGATGTGACCTCACGCTTGTCCCACATGATGTTTTGGGGTTTCTCATTTCAAGAGTTTTCATCCCATCTTGGCTTCAATATTGCGATGCTTGAAATCGCAAAATGGTCACTGAGATCGATGGATAGATTCATTTCAAAATGGGTGGCCACGATTGTTCCCTTGAAAATACGAAATGTCGAATATGTGACGAGTGCTAGCCCCTTTTCCCATACATGCTTCCTTTGTGACCAGAAGCTAGGACTGTGGGCCCAATTTCTGGGAACTTTCATGATTTTGCATTTCGGGAGAAAGAGATGTTGCTACTGGGAAACCTCCGATTCGCAAAATCACAAAATTGGTTTTTCGCATTTCAGGGTTTCGGGCTATGGGTGCACTAGGCAACGAGAACCCCAAACTCTTGATTCCCAAAATCACTGAAGTCAATTCAATGACCCTCTTCTTCTCACAAACTGATGGTCTAGATCTTCCCCTTCGCGAATCAAGATTTCGCGATCCTTGATGCATAATCTCTCAATATTTGAAATCTTGATTCCCACACTCACTTGATTCCATATAAGATCGCTCTCAGTGCTACAGCCTGCAATAATGAAGACTTGGACGACACGACTAGGACTTGGGAAAAAACAAAGACTCGGTAATAGAGGCAAAAAGAGAAGTAATCGACCATAGGGGGAACAAAAAAGCTCGGGGTCGATATCTCTCAGGAAAACTTTGACAAGGAAAACCAGTCGACCAAAGGATGAAAGAAAACAACAAAGGAAAATATATGCTAGGAGGAGAAATCTATGATTGGTTCTGCACAAAAGGGGGGAAAAGATAGGCAAAATCATAGACCTAGGCCAAAATCACCATCCACTAGAACATGACAAGCTTAATCACTAACAGTTAGCACATTCAATAGCAAAATCCATCAACATTCATAACAAATATGCCCATTGAATAACAATTCAAATATTTTCAAGATATTAATTTGATGAGAAAAGAGTATTTCTATTAAAATGTAATCAATAGAAGTGAATGAATTACAAACCTCAATGTCGGCACAGTTCAAAACTGAGAAACTAAGTTCCTTCTAGCTAGGCCTCCACCACTTCAATCCCCCACCAAAAGCAAGCTCATATAATAGAGACAATGAGGTTCTCAAACAAGTAGGGAAGATCTTGGGGGATGAACAATGTGTTGACACTTAAAAAGACAAAGGGATGCATACTCAATATCAAGTGAATAATTTCTCCAGAGTAACTTTTCACTCAAAGTTGAATTCTTCTCCCCTTTTCCATAACTCAGATTTGGCCCATTTTTAGCCTTCAAGTAGAATTGAAGGGTTGATTCAGAACGTTTCCAATATATGGAAGGTCAAGGATCATGGATCTCGTGATGTGACATGGAAACCCGACACCATTTTTTTAATTTTGGGCACAAAATCTGATGTATGTGGGATGTAGTGGTGCAACCTGCACATAGACATGTTGTATAATAGGTAGGGCACATGTGTGGAAAAATAATGTTTTTATCTCTTGTATTTTCAAAAAGGGACTTCAAGTCTACATAGGGAAATGGAAAAAGGCCTTCTGTGCAAATTTGCATAGGGTGAGGAAAATCTTTCTATAACAAGTAGATGCAAGAGAGGGACGAGGGGGCTAGAGGAGGGGGCTAGAGAGAGAGTGTGACAGGGAGAGAGAGGGAGACAAAGAGCAGGGGTGGAGAGAGGGAAACAAGGGAGAGAGTGGTAAAGAGATAAAGTGAAGGAGAGTAAGTGAGAGGGAGAACTACTACATATGGGTGGATTTTTCCATGAAACTTTTCCACGCTTCCACTAGTTCCATCATTTTTTTAAAGAGGGTAGGATTTTCATGGATATTTCCATGCAAGTTCATCTCAATATCCATGAAAATATTAATTTAACCTAGTTGGGAATTTTCATCTCTATAGTGATGAATGTTCATGGCAATAGCGGCGAAAATTTTTCCTATCTCATTGGTCGGTGTTAACGGCTAGTTGACTATTTTATCTATATATAAGTGACTTTAAGAGACTTTGCGACACAATTGCTATAGTTGCGACATTTTTCTTGGCTTTTGTTTGAGATTTTTATTTTTTCCGTCACCTATCGGTTGAAAAAATCCAATTCTTGATCTACATAGCTCGGATTTTGAACTTGCAAGGTTAGTATGTTATTTTTTATTGATGTACTCATTTAACTTGTAATTTTTTATTCAAATGTCCAATTTTCATTTAGCTTGTTTTTTCCTTGACAATATATTATAATATGTGTAGTACCATATTTCATGTCTTTGGTTTTTGGATCTAGTTAGTATATTCTATGGAAAAGGGTATGTGGATTCCATAATATTCTAGGTTTATGTTCTACCTTTATCTCTCCTACATGACTTTGACAACAACATAAAACAAATTATTTATGTAGTTGGAAAATACATGAGGTAAGTATTGTTTTATAAGGAAAATGTACTTCTTATGTGATTTGTATTGGAACTTATTGACATATTATCTTTTATCTGCAAATTTATGTTTGCCTTGATATTATTTTATTGCATCGACATTTGTAGGTGGCTATCATCAAAAGAAATCCATAAAGAAGATATAAGGTATTGGAAGAGAGAAATTCCCTGACTAATGTGCCAAATACAACATTATCTACCTCCAACATTTTTCAATGCACAAGAACACTACCTCATACAACAAGTTGAGGAGATTGAATTATGTGGACCAGTACACACTAGGTCGATGTGGATGGTGGAGAGGCAGTTGAGGTCACTGAAGGCTTTTGTTAGACAAAGAGCACGTCCAGAGGGTTATATGGTTGAGGGATATATGGTATATCAATGCATGGTGTATATTATTCAATATCTACCTAAATTAGCAGAAAATATGAATGTGCCTCGCATTTGGCATCTTGACTCCATCAACAAATTTGAAGGGGAGGTCCTATTGGGGAAAGGTAAAATGAGGACTGTGAAAGGTAATTATTAGATGTTGACGTAGATTTAATATATTACACATCTATTAAATTATTCA
>JASDQU010736642.1:1750-19955 GCA_032191745.1 Picea mariana | reverse complement strand
GCAAGTCCCGAAACCCCGACTCGCAAAATCCTGAAATGATAGTGTGTAGCTAAATCCCGAAAATATAGAGTGTGGAGAGGTTAATATACTTCGGTATTTCAGCACCCGGGATACCTAAGTGCAGGCCCCAGGTATTCGCTAGTCTCAAAAACCCGACCCATGAAATCCCGATGGAGGAAACCCCAAAATAGTGGAGCATGTTTGGAGTTTGGTATTTCAGAGTTTCGGCTCCTGGGAAACCTAGGTGCGAAACCTTTTGTCGTCGCATGTCCCGAAAACCCGGTTTGCAAATTCCCAAAATTGCTTAGCGCGTATAGATTCAATGTTTCGGTGTTTCGGTACCCGGAATACCCAAGGGTGAGTTCCCTTGCACTCGCAAGTCCCAAAATCTCGAAATAGTATAGTATATTTGGAGTTTGGTGTTTCGGAGTTTCGGCTCCTGGGAAACCCAGGTGCAAGACCTCCTGTTCTCACATATCGCGAAATCCTGATGGACGAGACCCTGAAATGAAAATAGCGCAGATGAGTTGTGGTGTATCGGTGTTTCAATACTCGAGATATCTAAGGGTAAGATCCCTTGTACTCACTAGTCGTGAAACCCTGAAGTATGAAACCCCGAAATAAGTATAGTGTGGATAAGTTCTGACGTTTCGGCACCCGGGATACCTAAGGGTAAGTTCTCTTGTACTCGTCAGTCCCGAAATCCCGACTCGCGAAACCCCAAAACGAGCTTAGCATATATATATGAACTTCGGAGTTTCGGCTCCCAGGAAACCTAGATGCGAGACCTCTTGTCATCGCACATCGCGAAATCCCAGTACGCGAAGTCCCAATAGGTGAGATCCCGAAGCAGCTTGGTGTGAATAGGATTTCGGGTTTTGGGGTTTGAAGAGTCAAAGAACTCGACTCCCTGACATTTCAAACTCCCGGTTCCCAAAGTCCCGAAATGAGAAAGGCACCTCTTGGCTTAGCCCGGGGTCACAACCGATGGACACATGGGAGTCAATTCTACGCTTGGTGTGTGAGTTGTACAAGATGGATCTTCAACGAAAGAACCAACAAACTAGTGTGGTGAAGGTCCCGATTGGAGGACCTAGCTTACACTAGAACCTCGTAGGAATGCGGGAACTCTGTTCCTCAGAGAAAAGAAGGAAAAGCCAAAAATCTTCTAGCCTCGTGGTGGGTGTGTTACATTCATATGAAACTTGCATATGTATGCGATTGTTACCATTGTAACTCGCGTATTCTTCTGAAGGTGACAAACTTGAGCTTCCCTTAAGGCCAGCATTCTATTATGATTGTTCAATTTTCTTCACCCACTTCTGAAGGTGTCCTAGATTTTCAAAACTTGAGCTTTGAGCTTCCATATTTTCAAAAATGTCTTCCTTCCTAACTTCATGCCTTCTTCTAGTCATGCTATATGAATTCCTCATCATGGAATTTCTTCTTGTGTTCCAGAATTCCTAGGATTTGTGGCCAAATCCACTAAAACTGTAGCATCTCATGCTGTGACAATGAGCAACAATATGTCCTAATGATTACATCTCCAACACCTTAGGGTGTTATGAAATATTTCACTATCTTTCCTTGCATAATATCTACATTCCAAAGATTTGTGACCATATTCATTACATGAGTAACATTGACCATGAAAAACATTTTCATACCTTGTATTTGGTGTTCATCTTGAAGGTGTTTCTCTTCGTTGAGGTGTAAAGATGGCTTCTTGATGTCTTCCTTTCTTTGTTCTTTTGAAACTTTCCTTGCCTTGTGTAGATGATTGACTTGCAACATTATTTCCATCCTTTGAGAGTGAGGGACTTACCTCATGCTTCTTTGAAGTTCTTGCTTCAACATGTGTAGCTTCTTTCCTGTTTCCAAGACCTGATTTATCATTTGATGATCTTTGACTATCCAAGATCTCATTCAATATTGTTGAGCTATTCAAGAAATTGTTTGACTTCTCTACTTTCTTTCAAAGATCAACAACTTAAGCTTCCAACTTATGACACGACTCTTCCTTTTCATTTATTTGATTCTTTAGTAATTCCTCTACCCTTTTGGCTTCTTCAATTTGGGTCTTGAGATGGACATTGACTTCAAGACTTTTTCTAATCTCATCATCTAGCTTCTTATTCTATTCTATTTCATTCTTTAGTCTTTTGATCTCTTCTTCTTTTTCTTCTAATTGAGTCTTTTTACTTTCTTCTTTTTCTTTGAGCATTTCCTTTAACTTCAAGATATGCCTTTGATTATTTTTAAGAAACCTTTTAGTGTTGTAAAAAAGATAACTATATTCTATGTAACAATGGTCATAGTTGTATTCAAATAGACCCCATTTAACTTTCCTTTTAAGCTCTGATAGTTCTTATTCTACTTATTCCATGGGATAACTATCATTTAATTCTACAAATACTATCTCTAGATTTTCTTCTTCACTTGTAGAGAAATATTCAACATCATCACATTTTGAAATATTGCAATCAAGGGTTTTTGGAGATTCTTTACCTTCATTGATCTTGATAGAATTGTCTTCAAGGTCTTCCTTTTTTCCAACATAATCACATTTGGAATCATTTCAAATAGACAATTTTGGAGATTCTTTACCTTCATTGTTCTTGATGGAGCTTTCTTTAAGGTCTTCCTTTTTTCTTTGGTATGTCTCCTCTAGATTTAGCCATAGATCCTTGGTGGAAGTGCATTGTCCCATGCTCTCTTTGATAGAACTTGAGAGTCCACTAAGAATGGTATTGAGAGACAATGCATCATTCTTCTTCTCTTCCCTTTGAGTTTCAAAATTTGACTTTTTCTTCAATGGAACTGATCCACCAATAGCTTCTTTCCAAACATTCGCTCATATTTCCTTCAAATGCACATTCATTTCTATTCTCCATGTAGAATGGTTTTCCTCATCAAGGATTGGAACTTCATCATCCATTTGTGTGTCCATGGACCTCCTCCAAGCTTGCTAAGGCTTATAGTGAAGGCCCGCTCTGATACCAATTGTTGGACACACCAACCACATTGAGAGGGGGGGTTGAATCAATGTAGGGATCTTTTTCAAACTTCCCTTCACAAAACTTATTAGCTAGAAATAACCGATTACTCAACACTCATTACTATCATTTATAATCAGTTGTATGTGAACATATATCAACAACATATAACAACAACAACATATATCATCAATAATTCATCACCACAAGGACCACAAAGAACACAAGATGTATGTACAATTTTATTTTTATTACGGACTACAATCCTTGGGTTATCAGTAACAACTGAGTAGAGTTACAACTCCACAAGAGAACCATCTCTATAATGCAAGACTCAACTTACACAACTCAACACCAACTGAGTAGAGGAATCAATCCTCAACAGATACCAATCTGTCAACAGGTATGCGACCTGTCATTAGTGCAGCACGTGTATGTACTACAACCTGCGTATGCCTTAGGGTTTTATCTCTATGAGAAACTTATATCCTTTTGCAGCCTTCATTCACATCTACTTTTTTCTTTCATTGTCCCATATGAACCATAACCAATCACAACACATCTATGCTCTCCCACATCTTACTCATGCTCCTCAACCATACAATATGAATTCTACTTAATCATGTATAAGCAACCAATATACTATGGAAATTATATCAGTTTTGAATCATAAGAGTGATGCTCACTCTATCAATCAACCAACATAACCATATCACAACAACCATACCAAGAATTCCTTAAGAATTCACCATACAATAAGCAAGAATATCCATCATGAAAACTATGTAACCATACCAGAGTTTCTATGGCAGATTTGAGCCCATGGAATGAAGATTTGGAACTTGCTTCAGACTTCAAGAACTTGGCATGAGCTCACACTCAAGTCTCCATGACTTCATCCAACTGTACGCGCTCTACCTTCCTTCAACCCCTTGCTATGCTCTTCAAGCTATGTTCGAGAGATGATTTTCACAAGAGACCTTTGCTTCTTATTTATACTCTCTGAGTAGCTTCCTTAGAAGCATCTTCTAGGCCACTTTGTCCACATAGCCACTTTGTCCACATAGTCACCTATGTCCAACTTTTCCCAATTTGCCACTTGTCCATGTATCCAATAGCCACTTGACCACTTAACCCATTTTCCTCATTTTAGGGTTAACTTTCTTATACCCACTTTCCATAATTAGAAAGTTCTCCATTTACTTTATTATTTAAATAATCCTCCTTGACTTTGTCACTTCACTTTATTATTTAAATAATCCTCCTTGAATTTGTCACTTCACTTTATTATTTAAATAATCCTCTTTGATTTTGTCACTTCACTTTATTATTTAAATAATCCTCGAATTTGTCAGTTCACTTTACTATTTAAATAATCCTCTTTGATTTTGTCACTTCACTTTAATATTTAAATAATCTTCTTTGACTTTGTCACTTTATTATTTAAATAATCCTCCTTGACTTTGTCACTTCACTTTATTATTTAAATAATCCTCCTTGACTTTGTCACTTCACTTTATTATTTAAATAATCCTCGAATTTGTCACTTCACTTTATTATTTAAATAATCCTCTTTGATTTTGTCACTTCACTTTAATATTTAAATAATCCTCTTTGACTTTGTCACTTTATTATTTAAATAATCCTCCTTGACTTTGTCACTTCACTTTATTATTTAAATAATCGTCTTTGATTTTGTCACTTCACTTTATTATTTAAATAATCTCTTATTTGAAAGCACTTTGACTTTTTTGACCTTTTGGGGCTTCAAGCCAACATACGAGGGTCCTCCATCTTCGTAAGGCCATAACTCTCAAACTGTGAGGAGTTATGTGACGTTCCACATACCACCGGAAATGGATTGACGGGCACTATCCATCTAGGATAGTTTCATTGACAAATTAACTAATCTCCATTTCATTATTCCAAAATTAAGCATGGGTTATCTAACCATACTACTAGGATAACTCAATCACAAAGCGTCTTCCCGTGAGGGATTTCACCATAAGGGGACCACTTTGGAGTTCACCATAAAGAGTCTTCCTGTGAGGGCGTTCACCATAAGGGGACCACTTTGGATTTCATCCATTTGTATTGGAGTTCACCGCAAAGCATCTTCCCATGAGGGATTTCACCATAAGGGTCCACTTTGGAGTTCATCCATTTGTACAACCATGACAAGACAATAATCAGTCATCTTTACATCAATCCAACTACAACTCATTGATCCATCTTCATCTATGTATCTCATCATATGACTATGACTCCACTTGACATCAATCCATTTACATTGAAGACAATACATGATCGATCAATCACTGCATAAATATACTATGACAAGACATTGTTCCTTTGACATCAATCCTTTGAAATAATTTCTTTGGCATACAAGACATTGTTCCTTTGAGATCATTCCTTTGAAATCAATGACAAAATGGTCCATCACCACAAGGATATCATGATTTCACTCATGAATTTTTCCATTGGTGAACATCTTTATATGATCAAACATTTACCTGTGTTTTGTATCGTGCAACACTACCGGGATCATGCTTTCTAGTTCACTCATTTAGAAAGATTTCCCAAACTAGGCCTTCCAAAGGTAGTCTCCTAAACAAGCCCTCACAACCGTTGATCTGCAACCTACGGTTATGATCAATTCTTGAAACCCATTGGATGGTAAATATTTTTCCTTGGCCTTTCCTCGATCCCTCTCTACCTTTACCTTTATCATTAACAACTACAGGTCCCACCTGTACTCGACTACCACATGACAATCCTCTGATTCACCTACCTGTGCTGACATGGCTCCTGATGTGGCATGATAATGAGATATGATGATTCAAAAAGATGATGTGGCACCCTGTTGACATGGCATGGCTTGTGTGAACTTATTTTTCCATTTGATCCATGTGTATTGCTCCACAACTTCCCTAATATCACCCTTTTTCCATGCTGGATAGAAGGCTCAACCACCTCATACCTATGCACATGAACTATTTCCATTCCTGCACACTTAGTTTATTTTCCAAATTTTATGACGTTTTATTGTGCAAAGATTCTAAAATCCCTACACACACTTCTATTTCCTCCACACAACTATATCCCCACAAAACTATATCTTCGCATAACTATGTCTGCACACAACCATATCTTCGCACAACTATATCAATAGTTAGATTATTATCTAGGTTCTACCATCTGAACCTTAGGTCTCGGGCTATGACATTTTGAAATAGGAGGTCTAACATGCCCCTTCAATGGAATTCCACCTATCTTATGATTTCCACCTATCACCCCCAAGTCATCCTGATGTCATTTGTATGAAAAATCCCCAAATTTTCCATGATTTCGGATTTTCAAATATTTCCAAAATGACCAAAATTTGAGAATATCTACCTCGACCACCATGGAAGCTTTGTAACTTATATTTCCACAACCAATTCAGGCCATATGCAGACAAATCGACCTCTACACCCACAATTTTACACACCCAAGTCAATTTTCTCACTACATTGAACTTCGAAAATTGGAATTTTTGCCATTTACACCCAACTTCACCATAACATGAAGACTTAGATAAATCCCATCTTCTACCTGGTTCTTGACCCATACATCCCCTAGTGTTGTAAACATGGCTCTAATAGCACAATTTAATGTCCCTAGGCCCATCCTGAGCCACGCTACACAAACATTTCCCTCTGATACCACAATGTAGCATCCTCAGCCACCAAGATAAGGCACGCTACCTCAAAATTATACTATGATATATTACTCCACCAATCACATCAGGCTCTATAAACACTATTGTACAATATTCCCTTCATAAAATACAATTATGTGGTCCAACAAGTAAACAAACCGTGCAAAATTCATGTGCAAGGATAATAAAACATGTCAAGCATTCATCAATGCAAGATGCAAACTAAATCACTAAACATCGTGGAAGTATAACATGTTATTCAAGCAATTAAACATTCTAGACATGACACTTATCATTAAATGAAGCACCAACTAGTTACAGACCTTTGACGTTCCTCCCAGATGTAGACACTAATGTTCAACACTTTCAACAACAATTAACCCCCAAGCTAGGGATATGACTGCACCAGGGAAAATGAATTCTCGCCAATCTCAACTAAGGTCTAATAGCACATCATCGTAGACAAGTCCAATAGTACCAACTCTACTAGTATTTCCACCTTACAACCTCTCATTCCCCTCATCACATCTCACTCAAGTATGTGTACCCATTCGCTACTCTACATTCTCTCAGTTGTACCACTTCCCTTCTAGGGACTCAACTACAGGTTGGCCAGGAATTCTCAAAGCTCTGTGGCACTAGAAACATAAGGATACTCTCAAGGATTTAGGCTATGTGGAACACAAGGCTTCTCTCAAAGATTTATGGGCACCCACTAGGCCAACACATAGGGAAACCTATTATGAACAATTCTCTCACTCGAGGAGAAATGATTCATGGGCCCAACAACCTACTTCTTCAAACCCAAACCACCTAGGATTTACAGAGTTAGAGTCTTGAAAACCTGATTCTTCACACTGAAATCACCAAGGATTTACAAGGTTACAACTCCACTCTTTTCTCCAGTTCACTCACCAACAAGGAACACAGTCCCACTCCCAAACCAACAATCGTTCCCCTAAATGACCATTCCCCCCTTAACACCCTAAGCCTAAGTGTTAAGTATGTATGTAAACAACATGACAAGTGGCATAAGAGTAACCACTTTCTTTCTCTTGGGAACTCATCCCACCTCCAAGCACTTAGTATAAAACATAAGCATAACATAAACTTAGGCTTAATTTTTTTTAAGAATATTTTATTATATTCCTTGGCTTATATGTCTAGCTTAAACCCCTCTCATAAGTCCCTTAGTCCCCTTTCCCTCTTGTCGATCCTTATCCACCCCATACTCTTTTCATCCCAAGGCCTATAAAAATGATATATTTTATTAATTATGGTAGTGTGATTCCAAAATAAAAATATTAGCTCACTGACCACATCTTACAAGCTCACTAGCCGCATATATCATAGGCACGCTGGCCTAAACATTTATGCACACAAAGCACTCAGTCCCAACAAAACCTAGCTCACCAGCCTATATAAAAAGGTATACATTTGTATATATAGTTGTCACTTGGGGATATTACAAGCCCCAACATATTTTATAATTTGTTGATTCCCACAACAATTCCAACCAATAGTATTTCATTCCCCTCAAACTGCACAAACCAAGGAAGTGTACCTCATTCTCTGCACTGCAATCCATCAGGATGTATCACTTCCCTCCATGGCTCCAACACAAGGTTAGACAAGAAGTCTTACAGCTTTGGCTCTAGGAACTCCAACTCTCATAATGGAATCTCCAAAATTCCAAATGGTTGCAAATGTGCCTCCTGCATTGCATATTATAGCTACTTCTTTGTTTCTTCTAAGTTGTAGCAAGTCCAATGGAATTTATGTATTCCATGCTTTCTGTAACACCTCATTTTCCCCCAGTCTATATTTATGTTTATGACTTTAAATAATGGAACAAACAAATAGTGTAATTGTAGGTTGTTTAATGAAAAACTTGCCTAACAACTCACTGAGAGGGGGGATATCTGGTACTGGCCATGATACCACAAGTGGGAATATGTAAGGGGCTTGGGGGAAATGATAGACAATTGAATATTGTCAGCCTGAGGTACAACCAAGTACCACCTCATTTTTTGGTTTTACACACAAATTCCTCTGACAAAAGAAACAAGGAAAATTAGGAACCTTCAAAGCATATGCATAGAACTGGGGAGGAACCCATGAAGAGAAAAAACAAACAACGAGTAATAGAAAGTGAGCTATTGTGAATTTCAAGTAGAGGATGTGACCCAAGCATAAAGGGATGTGAATTGGATTCCTTCTAGGCAAGGAAGTGGCACCAAGAGGGGATGGAACTAAGGGATTGTAGAGGCAGTGAAGGGACCTCCTTTTGGAATTAAATCCAGAGGAGAAGGCATCTGAGAGATTCATGGAGGCCTTGGGTTTGGAAGGTGAAGGGATTTTCTATTATCGGTTACATGTGAAGGAGAGTGGCCTTCACTTGCCTAAGTTTTTGATGAGATAAAACTGAGTTTTCCGTGGTGGTATCATGGTCTATCATGAGGGTGGACTACTATAGAAAACCTAAGTACAACAAAGCCTACAGTTTGGTGGAAAAGTGTGCACCCTTAGTCTGTTAGTCTAACCGACCACCTTGAACAAATATATTTACTAAATTATTCTTTGTCTATCCAATGACTTGTTCATTTTATGAATTATGTGCGCTTTATGTTCCTCATGAGGATGTATGAATAAAGAAAAAATCTGCGAGAAAATGAACTGAATGACTGTGTAGAAAAGTTCCTATGCAAATTGGTTCATTCCATGCTTGTTATATTTTCTTTGAATGAATATTCCATTAAATTTTAATTCCATGGTCAAATATCCAATTTATGGCATGGAATGAGTGAAGATTTCACTCACTCCGGAAGTTAGGGATTTCCTTGAATTTTTTATGTATCCTAAGAACTGGTAAGGATTGAGTTCAAATTGAAGGGTCATGTCAAGTGGACGAATGAAATTTGTAAAATAGAGATGTAAATATATCAATTTCCTCCATTCTACAACATTGATGGAACTCTTACTAGAAGGAGATAAAAGGGATAGGTGTAACCTTGTTGTTAAGCTTGGGACTAGAGGGGGTCATTAAAGGTCGAGATCCTTAAATTTTGAGAGGGATCAAGGATCATTGATCACGATAACTCTTGTCTATCAGATCCATTGGGGAGAAGCCATAGGAAATTTCCGGTTGGAAATCCTATTAGTGATTTCATGATCCCAAAGTGGTTAGCTTGAACAACTAACCTTTACACTATTCTGAGGCTGAAATGATCATGATTCCTCAGATTAATGTAATCATTGTAGTGATATCCTTTAGGAAGGAATCTTTCAAAGGATACATTCATAAAGCCAAAAAGGTAATTTTTGTGTTTCCGACAAGGTTAGTCTGATTCACTAACCATCGTGCATTTCCAATCCTAAAGTGAATGTAGGTTGTAGGATCGCTCATATCTTAGATGTTTCATCTATCAAGAAAGCAACTTCGGAAAGTTTGTTAAGGAATTTCTACGAACGCATTTTATATTCCGAAGAAAAGTTCCCAATTCAACTAAAGATCAAGTAGTTTAGAAACCCACATAGATATGAACCATTGATGGACACAATCGACACTCATCCAATCTGTTAGACACACATGTTTTCCTATAATGGATAGGTGCCAAAGGAATTCCATGACATTTTTTTTATTCATCATGTCTCATTGGAATTCCATGTTGGAGGGCACATGCAATATTCCTGATACAATATATTATGCATAACAAAAAATATCTAGTAAGAAATGACAAAATAATAATGATATATCCAAAAAAATATCATAAGAACACCAAAATAACACCGGAATAATTACCACAAAGAAAAACTTTATTAGGATAGCAATGGTCACTTTCTTCTTTGAGGGGGAAGCCTTTAGCAGAGAAAATATCTATTACAATAATCTCCAAGAAAAGATATCCAATTCCTCCTACTCTTATTTATACTAATTCTACCTTCTAATAAAACTTATAGAAGAATATATTTCTAGAAGCGGAAGCTTTTATTAGGTCTTCTTACATTGAATTATTCTTCTTTATTTATTAAAACTTATTAACTAATGTTAGCATTTATTAAATAGAAAACATATCCTACTAACCAATGACCCATGGATATGGGTTAGGATGATATCCTTACATGACCTCCCCCTTTAAAAGCATCCTTGTACTCAAGGTTGCAGGTGTGGAAACTGATGAAGTATGGTCGCGGGTTCCCAGGTTGCTGCCTCTGGTGTTGTGTCCTTCCACTTGATCAACAATTCCTTGATAGTGCAGCCACACAACTGACTTTCACGGTTATTGAGTACTACTTCTGGTTGGAGCCACAAGGAACCTTCGTCATCTAATTGTGATAGGATGGTTTGGACTCTGTAATTCTATCCCACTACTTTCTTCAGACAAGAAACATGGAACTCTGAATGGATTTTAGAAGTAGAAGGAAGAGCCAATTTGTAAGCCAAAGAACCAATACGCTTGATGATCTGGTAGGGTCCATCAAAAATATGTGTCAATTTGTGATGCCCCTGAGATTTGAGAGATGTTTTCTTGTAAGGTTGGAGTGTGAGAAACACCTGATCAAATTCATGAAAAACCCTTTCTGAACGATGTTGGTATACATGTTTCTTCATGCAATTTTGGGCCATGTGGAGGTTATCCTTCATAGATATTAGAGTGGTTGTATGGCATTGCAACATTGTATCAATAGATTGGACCTTGGATGTGCTAGGAAGATAGGTAGTGATTTTCGGTGGCCTTTGGCCATACATCACTTCATATGGGGTCATTTTAGTGGCCTTATGATAGGAAGTATTGTACCACCATTTTGCCAAGGGAAGACACTGTACCCACTGGTGTTGGTTTTTTGAAGCAAAACAACACAAGTAGGTTTCCAAACATTTGTTGACTACTTCCATTTCACTGTCAGACTAGGGGTGATAAGTTGTGCTCATGTTCATTTGGGTGCCTTGCAATTTAAACATCTCTTTCCAAAATGTGGTGGTGAAAGTTGGGTCACAATTAGAGAAAATAGAGGTTAGCATGCCATGTATCTTGAAAATATGATCAAGGAATACTTGTGTTATGAGTGTCAGTGTGAAAGGGTGAGGTAAGGGACAAAAATGAGCATACTTGGAGAGGCGATCAACCACCACCATGATGAAATACTTGTTCCCGACTTTAGGAAGACCCACTATAAAATCCATGGATATTTTTGTCCATAAAGAAGCTTGAATGGGTAAGGGATGTAGGATGCCTGGAGACTTGACCGTTTCACCGTTATTACAT
This sequence comes from Picea mariana, assembly GCA_032191745.1. Lineage (NCBI taxonomy): Eukaryota > Viridiplantae > Streptophyta > Pinopsida > Pinales > Pinaceae > Picea > Picea mariana. Next base: position 7,989 of record JASDQU010736642.1, on the reverse strand, counting down.
TGGCACACCTCACATTCTATGAAAAATTGAAGTATATCCTTCTTCATTCATGCCAAAAGAAAATAATAACAAACATGAACATATGTATTTTGGAAGCCCGAATGACCTCCTATAGCTGAGGAGTGCAACTCATTTAAGAGCCTGGGCTTGAGTGCTGAGAAGGGTGAGAGAAACAGGTGATCCTTATATCGAACAATATTATCCTACCAAGTGTATCCAATGGGATGATTAGGGTCCTCCTGAAGAGGCTGAATTAATTTGGAGGTAGTCTAGTGCGTTAGCCACTCTTGGTGCACTTCTTCAATCCAATTAGGGACTAGTAAGGATAAAACAAGGAGGGATTCATCCTCCTCATGTTGTCTTGACAATGCATCTGACACTATGTTATCTTTTCCCTTTTTGTGTATTATTTCATAATCATAACCCAACATTTTTTTCAGCCACTTATTTTGTTCTAGGGATGATAGTCGCTACTCCAAAAAATATTTCAGGCTATGGTGATTTGTTTTAATCTAAAAATGGTATCCTAAGAGATATGGTCGCTAGGTGTGCACCACATGGAGAATGACCATAATTTATTTTTCATACATAGATCGAACCAGATTGTGACCACTCAACACTTGGATAGTAAATGCCAAGGGTCGATCATCTTGGGTAAACACTACACCTATACCCGTTCCTGAAGCATCTAATTCCACCACAAATGTTTTTTTGAAGTTAGGAGCTACAAGGACAAGGGTAGTGTACATGAACCTCTTTAACTCTATGAAGTCTTTCTCAACAGAATGTGTCCAATGAAATGCATTCTTCTTAAGGAGGTTAGTCAAGGGCTTAGCATTTTTTTCATAATGGTTGAAAAATTTCCTATAATAGCCCATGAGACCAAGAAAACCCCTTAGGATATTGAAGGTCGTTGGTCACATCCATTCTTGGATAGATTGTATCTCTTTGGGGTCCACTTTTACCCCATCTAGGTTGACAATGTTCCCCAAGTATTCCACTTTGTTGGCACCAAATGAACGTTTTCTATTTTTGACAAACAATTGGTTTTCTTGCAACAATTGAAGGACTTTTTCCACATGAAGAAGATGGTTATCCCAGGTGCAGCTATAAATGAGGATGTCATCAAATAATACCAAGAAAAAGTTACAAAGGTAAGGTTTCAATAGTTTATTCATGAGACTTTGGAAGGTGGATGGAGCATTGCAAAGGCCAAAATGCATGACCAAGAATTCATAATGTCCCTCATGAGTTATGAAATAAATATTTAGAATATCTGCCTCCTTCATCTCGATTTTGTGATAACCAGAGCGAAGGTCTAATTTGGTGAATACACAAGCACCTTGTAGTTCATCTAGAAAATCATCAATGACAGGAATAGGAAATGTATCTTTGATGGTCAGTTTATTCAGGGAAAAAAAATAAGGGCACATGCGCCAAGTACCTTCTTTCTTTAAAACCATCACCACTGGTGAAGAATATGGGCTAGTACTAGGATGAATTACCTCCGCCTCCAATAATTACTGTACCATATTTTCTATTTCATTTTTGTGAGAAAAGGGATATTTGTAGGGACGTACATTGGGGGGTTGACTACTCGGAAGGAGAGGGATGTTATGATCATGCTCACCCATGGAAGGAGGTAAGGCTATAGAAATCTCAAATATCTTGGGGTACTTATCCAAGATGAGTTGCAATCTAGGAGGAACTACCTGGGAGGCATGTTCAGTGACCTGCATGGCATTAAATTGAGCAATCACACCATGGTGTCTTTTCTTCAAGAGTTTTTCCATCTTTTGAGAGATGATGATTTCAGGAGAGCCCGCTTGGAGACCCCTGAGAGTATAGGTGTCATCTTCTTGGGTGAAGCTCATCTATAATTCTTGATAATCCATTGTGATCAACCCTAGAGTGTGAATCCATTCCATGCCTAATATAATATCAAAACCACCCATGGAAATAGAGAATATGTGGGAAATCACCCATTTGGAGTTTGACATTCTCACAATTCCCCCCACACTTTATAGTACCACCATTAGCGATAAGGATTTGAAAATTAGAAACAGGGTGGACAAAGCAATGGATCTCATCAACGAGCCTACGATGAATAAAAGTATGGGTGCTACTAGTATCAATCAACACCACAATCGGCCTATGTTTAATGTAGCCCTTGATATTCAATGTCTGTGGGGTTGAAATACCTAAGAGTGCATGAAGCAACATGACCGATTCCATGGATTCCATCAGTGTGACAACTAGATCTTCGACAAGATGACTAGGTTGAGCCACCTCTTGGTTTGAAACCTCATCTGATGGGATGTCGTCATATGAAGAGGAAGTTGAGGCATCAATCTGGAAGAAATTTTGTTCTCTACATTTATGCCACGGTGAATACTTTTCATCATAATAGTAGCAAAGGCCTTGCTTGCGACGTTCCTCCATTTCGATGGGAGAGACATTTTAAACCTTCAAAGTTTGGGTTGGAGTAGGGGTAGACCTTGGGCGAGGATGAGTGGTAAATGGATCCTTCAGGGATGGTTCCTGGAAGATGGTATTTGCTTCCCTTGCTAATTTACATGCCTGCAACCAGGTAGTAGGATGATGCATGCTCACATGAGCCTTGATAGCTTCTTTTAAACTACTGATAAAATATTCCACATAAAATTCATCAGATAAGCCCTTGGTATAGATAGCCAACTGTTCAAATTTCGTGATGAAGTCTGTGAAAGATCCAATTTGGAATATCTTAGTGAGTTGGACCAAAAATTGTGATTCCCTATCAAAACTAACATAAACAGCTTTGGAGAACATGTTCCAATTGGGAGGTCTTGGATAACATTTCTTATGTCACTACCACCATTGTCAATGTTCTTTATCCAAGTACAAAACCCCCACATGGAGTTTGGTCTCGTCATATTGAATATCATGAAGGGATAAGTATTATTCCATTTGAGAAACCCACCCGGTTGGGTTGGAACCATCAAATTTATGCATGTAGACTTTGGGTACCTTAGTCCAAGAAGGTGGAGAACCCCAAGGGGAGCAAGAGGATTGAGTATGTTCATAATGAGAAGATTGAAGTTCTTCTGGGTTTGGCTCAACATTATTACCACTGAAGATTAGCACCAATTTTTTTTATTGTTGGTCAAGGGTTGTGGTGAATTCATTGTGGAGGGAATCTATGTTGTTTTCAATTAGTTGTTCCAGGTGGGACACTCTATCCTCCAAGATTTCTTGGGACCGAGAACGAGTGGTCGGAATGGTAAAGGATTAGGTAGTAGTGGAGGTGTCATGATGGCCTTAAAAATGATAGGTACTTGGGTGATCAGAAAAAGAGAGGAATCCAATGGGATAGGTCTCAAGAAAGGCGTCCCAGAGGGGGTTGGGTACGTAGGAAAAAAAGATTAAAATTGAAGGGTACCACTATGATCAGAATGAAGAGAGGAATGTGATAGGCTAGGTCAAAAATAAGGTGCTAACAGGCACTAGAGAGTCACTTTCTAATTGTTTTTCTTGGTGACACTATAACAGTCAGGCGGTCGATTGGTTTATCTACAGAGGGCTTCAAGATTCCTAGGACGATCGATATACAAGTGTTGTCTGATGTGCTACCACTCGAAGGGGTACCAACATGGGTCACAAGGGTGGAAAATAGATGCGAGCTTAATAACCACTTATGTTTTCTACGTGTATGACTCCCTAACTGTAGGTTTATGCACATAACGACAAATCTTTGTAGCTTAAATATGTTGGAATACGTCTCTACCATAGAAAAAAAAATTGGCCCACAAGTCCTTCCCTGGAAAGAGATATGATACCACTTGTAATATTCCTGATGCAATATATTATGCAGAACATAAAATATCTAGCAAGAAATGACAAAATAATAATGATATATCCATAAAAATATCAGAAGAACACCATAATAACACCAGAATAATCACTAGGAAGAGAAACTTTATTATGATAGCAATGTTCACTTTCCTCTTCGAGGGGGAAACCTCCAGCAGAGCAATGCTCTATTACAATAATCTCTAAGACAAGATATACAATGCCTCCTACTCTTATTTATACTAATTCTACCTTCTAAGGAAACTTCTAGAGGAAGATCTTTCTAGAAGCAGGAGCTTCTATTAGGTCTTCTTACATTGATTTATTCTTCTTTATTTATTAGGCCTTATTAACTAATGCCGGCCTTATAGAAAACATATCCTACCAAATAATGGCCCATGGATAGGGGTTAGTATTAGATCCTAATAACACATCACCAAGGATATGCGAATAGGATCCTGTTGGGTGGAAGCAATCCATGTGGAAGAGGACATGTGTCCCCATACCCATTTCAAGGCCAAAGCTGGATCTATATTGCTAAATCACCTCATAGGAAAAAAATATTAAGGTTTTTTATTCCTGATTGATCTAGATTGCTCGATCATTTGGGGATTAATTTTTGGAAGCTCCACAAGAGTAGCACATTACCGATTTCCAATGATGGGTTTTCCTGAAAGAAAAAAAATATTCTAATTTATCGGGTTTCATGTTTTGAGAGGATTCATGAGTATGTTCATTTTTATTCCCATTGGAAAATTCAAATAACATTTTTTTGAGACTATTGCAAACTATGGAGTTCGGGAGGAACTTGTTATTGGGTAAGTTGTCCTATCTGATGAAAATTTCCTATAGAGTGATCTAGATAGCTTTGTGGGCTTTGAAAGCCTAAACACATGTGCCTGAAGGATTTATTAGTATGGAAACAACAATTGGAAATGGAGATTCACCCAAATGGATGCCACATGGATAGGATGACATTGAATGGAATATGTACCAAAGATCCACATGGATCTGAGGTGAATTTGGCGGGAGAAGACCTAGGAAGCTGGAAAATATTTAGGAAATCTTTAAAAAGGACATATCTTGATAACCCAAGCTCCATTTTGGCAAGGCTATAGTCATTATAAAGATATTGAAAAGAAGGATAGATATATGATATCAAAGCTATATCTATAAATATAGTTAAGAAGAGGAATTTCAAACACCCCACTAGCCTAATAAAGCTTAAGGGGGTCGAGTGTGTTACAAAATGGTATTAGAGCATAGTTCAAACCTTAGGACTGGATGGGCCAACGAATAGTCAAAAATAATTTTGAGCCAAGGGATATGATGAGCATGTTGGGATGTTTTCTTTTATTTATATATTTAAATATTATTTCTATTTTTAAATATTATTTCTATATTTATGAGCATGTGCCTTTTTAACTGTGATTAGCTAAAATTGGCCTATTTTTTCAGCACTTAGACAACTCAATGAAAAGAAGAAAATAGAAATAGACTGGTACAATGAAGTATGGAATAAAACTCATGCATCATAGATGAATAATCAGATGAGAATAGGTCCATAGAGACTCCCCCAGACTTGGTAGAGACAGTGTGAAGCTTGAAGGCCAATCTTAGAAGATACCGAGGTGTATTAAATCCTGAGGGAAGAAAACAAAATTGAATGCAATGTTTCTACAAAGTCTATTCTAAATACATAATAATTTGTAGTAAGGGTCATCAGTTAACAATGTAGGGAGATATCGATATGATAATATACAAATCTCATCAGAGATTCAAAAGCATGGGCCAACACACAATAATGAAGGGAAATGTTCCTCTAGAAAAAGGCACATGGGTGCCAAGAGGAGCATATCTAGCGAGGATTCTTTAACAAAGTCCTCTAGTGATAATATTGGCACTACGAAAGGGTCATCCATCAATGAGACTGAATCAAGTAATTAGAGGAAAAAGAGGAAGAAACATTCTAGGAGTTTCTTGATTGAATAATTCAAAAAGGAAAAACCACCCACTTTTTATGTAGAAATCAAGAAGGGCGAAGAAACAACAACATGGATATTAAGATTGAAGAAGTATTTCCAAGTACACAATTACTCAGGAAATATGAAATTAAGAGTGGATTCTTTTAATTTAACCGAAGGGGATTCTATCTAGTGGGAATACCTTAAGAATGTAAAAAGGATTATGGGAAAGAAACTGACCTGAAAGAAATTTGAGAAGTATTTCAGGAAACCCTACCTATATGGGAAGCATTATGATGGAAATATTAAGGAATTTGGTGAACACAAGTCGGGACATATCACCATGGATGAATATGTAAATAGGTTCATGGAACTATTGAGATATGTCCCACACATCAAATATGAAAAGATGAAAACACAATGTTTCCTTAGTGGACTACCACA
>JASDQU010736641.1:286902-302614 GCA_032191745.1 Picea mariana | reverse complement strand
AAAAAAATTACAACAAAATATCATGGGCTTGTAGCAAAATTCTAGATTCAATACCAAATTGAATAATGGAGGGAACTTTGATCTTAATTTTATGATTGATCTCACAAAACGTTTATTTTAGCTTTGTTGCACCATGATAAAAATATCTAAAATGCGGGCAGCCACAAATGCCCATGGTAGGAGATGCAAATCATGTTCCTTTGCAACACTATTTTCCAAAACCTCAATACTTCCAAATGAAGACGTCGTGGACTGTGCAATAATAAAGGAATTGACTCTTTTTTATGCGAGTTTGATATGCCAATAGAGACTCAAACTCGAGACTGAGTTAACTCAACTTGACAGATGGGCCAAACTAATGGGAATAATCCATATTTTAAAACCCTTTTTTTTAACAACAACTTTATCCATTAGAACAATGTCACTTTTATACATTTAATAGGCTTGTATTTTTTCCTTGATTCATTTTTCAAAAATTATCATCAATAATTTTAAAGATGGAAATTTTTAAATATAGAAATTTTGGTTAATTTTACTAGTACTTTATATGTAAATTATAAAATGTTTGATAATATGTTTTAAAAAATATAAACAAATTTCGAAAGATTTTATATAGTTTGTATAAAATTTTGGCAATTTTTAAGGTAAAATGATTTTATCCTATAAAATTTGGGCGAATCATTTTTAAAAATAATAAAAATTAAATAAAAAAATTTGGAAAAAAACATGGAAAATTATCTCATGAACGATATATAACCCCTAAAATTTTCCTTGCCAAAAACTAGGACATTCATTCCATTTTAATCCATGTCTGTTATTGCAGAGAGATAAAAAAAAATCGAGGTGCGAATATCAACCTACAGTTGCTTACGAAAAACTCAATGTGCAAATCTCATTGTTTATGTAAACATCGATGGGTTGTGTGCACAAAAGCATCAAGGTTTTCACCTCACGTGTTTTGATACCTCTATGTTGAGTTGAATTTGGTAGTTCAATCAACAAACACACAATGTTTCAGGTATATTCTTATGGATACTAGCTATCTGAAAGCACTAGTGGATTTTTTTTTGTGGGGCCCACTGAGAGATTCTGCCAATGGTATAGAATATGAAATGGAAACTTGATGTTTGATAATGATTTGAATTAAATTGAGATCAGAACATGCTTTTTGTTTCATAGGATGACAACATCGTGTATGATAATTTATCTACCACAAGGGTGATATACTAACCACAAAACTAGTGATTTGTGAAATAAAGTTTTATCAGACCCCAAAATTATATAAGAATGACACCATCCACAAATATATAATGGTTAGAAGTATCAATTTTCTGCATGGTTAGAAATATGAAATTGAAGCACTTAGATTGTGTTAAAGCATTAATTGAAATGTAGAATAATCTAAAATTAGAGTTATTGCAGCCCCACACACATATGTGTAAGGTTGCAATAACTCTAGTTTTATATTATTCTAGAATAAATTCTTCTACATTCTAATTAATGCTTTAACATAATATAAGTGCTTCAATTTCATATTTCTAACCATGAAGAAAATTAATACTTCTAATCATTTACGTATATTCTTCTCACACATATGTGTGTGGGTGGTAATAACTTTAATTTTACATTATTCTAGAATAAATTCTTCTACATTCTAATACAATCTAAGTGCTTCAATTTCATATTTCTAACCATGCAGAAAATTGATGCTTCTAACCATTCACGTATATTCTTCTCACTCACATGAGCACATTGTTTACAAATTTCATAGTCAAGGAGAAGGAAAATTTTATCTGTTATCCATTTTTGAATCTATCAAAATTAAATATGAAATGGCATAAAGAGCTTGACCTTCCTCCTTTAAATTTGCTTCGAACATAACTTCATCGAAGGGTAGAATAGGTTTCATCGACAATATCATAGGTAATAAAATACTACAATAATACATGATCATCAAATGCCTAGAGGAAATTTAGGATTTGACTAGAAGAAAATTTGGGTTTGACAGACACTCCAAGAAATTATATTAATGTTCGTAAATGGGTCTCAAAATTACATCGAGTGACAATGTCAATGTTGGAGTGCCTTATGAATCTTATGAAAAGGAAAACTTATAAACAAAACAAAGGAATAAATTCAAATAAGTAAACCTTAGACAATGGAAAGGAGAGTGATTCCATGCAAAAGGAGAAGAAGAGAGATTGATCTATGGAGAAATAGTCGTGTAGGGTTATGTTCAAAGGTAGAAATTAGGTTAACAAACAAACCCAAGTATCCATGCCTCCATTCCTACCAGGAATATCAGGGATGCCATGATTGTTAACAAAATAAGACAAAAGAATCCCAAGGGCCTTACAACTAACTAACTTTCGATTCATTTCTAGGGAATAACATCATGTGAGTGATTTTTTATCAATCATCGACACATTAATCTGAATCCATTAAACGTTTAATGATACATGTCAAAACCCCATGGTGATTCAATCATGAATCTTCACTCACTGATCTTTTTTCCACCCTTCAGAACCCTCCTATTCGAGTATGTTTCATTGATGATAATAATATATGAATGAGACAATCAACACAACACATGTTAGAGAAAACGAATTCACATAAGGGACCTAAGGTAAGTAATAAGGAAGGTGAGAACAAAAAGAAAGCACACCATATCAGGAAAACATCTGATTGTTCAACTTCTCTAAGCCCTACATTAAAGAGACTTATCTGGTATGAGAAGCTAATTCTGAAATATGTAGGCATGTGGTGAATACCTAGTTGTGAAGGATCAAGCACATGGATTTTTTATTTGAGGATCAAGATTCCCTGGTGTATGATTTTTTGTTTATGGGCATTTTTGGGAAAAATGTCCATGTGTGAACGATACTTCCATCAAAACTACCCGCTATGAAATATGTTGTGATAATACATACTCTTGAGATAGCCTGGTCTAGCAAATCATTTCCCAAAGTGAATTCATTTATTTTCTAGTGCATTTAGATTTATTCCAAGTGCAAATATTGTTTAGAAAACACGTTCAAGATATATTTAAAACAAAAATAAAAAAATATTTGTGTGTATTAGGGTTTTTCCACTATTATGAAACCATATTGATATACAACAAAACCTTAGATATAGTTGAATCATAGGCAACACAGAAACTCAAATAGGAATGTTGATTCAATAAGATTTTAAGTAGATCCAACAACAATTGTGGTAGATCTATGGGTTCTCAAAAATGTTTTGGATATAGTTGCTACAAATATCCTCTTATGGCACATCGGATCCGAAGTCGAATCCAACTATTGTAATGAACACAAAACAATTAATATATTTACATATGCATATTACCATATTTATATCTAACTTGATTTGGAAGGCCCATAGGCCTTGAGGGTTAAAACTCGTCTCTAATACCATATGCAATGGCCTGATCTAGAAAAAAATAAAAATTACAAGAATTACCAGATAAACATGAATAAAGTTTAGGAGCACTGAGAGGTGAGGAACTCACATGCTTCGAAGAAACCAATGTACCTATATATGGGGAATGGATATTGTAGTGATACCTTGATCTTGATCTAGAAAAACCACAACAAAAAAATGGGGGACAACTCTCAACCCAACCATAGGCCTTGCTACTTTAATATTGATTAGCAAGTCACCCCCAAGCCCTCAATCGAGTACTCAGTCAGCAATTCTCTAACCTCGTTCTCTCTACAAACCATCAAAGAGATATGTCCTTTTCTCCTTATTGTTTGTCTTTATATAGATTCCATATGTGGTAAAGAACCCAATCCCTAGGGTCCATTATTTAATTATTTGTTATATTATAGGGTTTATCGTTAATTGTTTTATCAAATTTTTTTTTATTACCGAATATCCATAATAAGTACTTATTATGACCCCCTTTAAGATAATTATTATATACTTCTTTATTATTATTTATTTATATAAGTACTTATTATCACCACTTTAAGATCATTATTATATTCATGTTATTATTATTATTTATTTATACATTAATGATAATACATGGCATGACAACAGTGCCAAGGGATTCAAACCCCAATTTCATAACACTTCCATTTTTCATTAGAAAAGGTGATTGAATAAAATTTATAGCCAAAGATTGCGACCATGGTTGAAAGGAATGTTGCACGTGATGGGAAAGAGATAAGGAAAGCTGGTAGACTGAGTCATCAAACCCACAATACTATGATTGTCATGAGATAAGGCAAGCTGGTAGACTGAGCCATCACACCCATGAAACTTGGGAATTTCTAATGGATAAATGTTGGGTAGTGGGCACTATGGGGCACTATCATTTCACTTTGCAGGTCAAACACTGTAGATTCACCAACCCACAAATGAATGAAGTTTTCCTACTCTCAATTCACCCATGATTAAGGGTTTCGAAGGTTGAAAATCACTAGATAGACTCACCAAATAGACTCACCTTTAAGGAAATCATGTCCTTTGTAAGATCCTCGTGAGACATGGGAGGATCCTCCATCACATTGTTTGAAACATTTTTCTTGTTACACCCTAAAGTTTAAGTTTTTTTTAATTTTTTAGTCTTTTCAATTTGGCATTCTCCTTGGACAGATATGTGAGCGTTGAAGAAAAGTGCATTTCCCAGTATGTTGACTTTGTTGCTCAACACTATATTCTCCAAAGAAGATGCATCCTTATCAAGAGAAATAACCATGACTTCCTTGTCCAAACAAGTGGAAGACAAGGAAAGGAGCAACACTAGGGAATTCAAACCCCAGTTTCTTAAGACTTCTCATATGTGACATATGGATAGAGCTCTAAGAATATGAACAATTTACATATGGAATCGACAAGCGTCACTTGGGAATACGTGTCTATTTTACAAGTATTTTCCCCTCAACCTGCAAATAGATTCAACACATTCAATAGGAGGAAGAATGGTTTTATGAAGATCTTCAAAGACAAGATATGAGTTTTTACATATTTTTCTTGTAACATCCTTGACCCTCCAGAGACCGGGTAATGCTACCATGCGGAATATACACTTATATGATATATATGCATTTTAATGAATTTAAAACACTTAATCATGATAACACAGAATTATTGCTACCAGTTCAGATTCAAACAAGATTAACAGTAAATCCACATGCAACGGAATACATGATAGCATTCAAGTATCACAAAACATGCATAAAATACATAATTAAGCACATCAATTATACTTATCTTTTAGCTGGAGTAAATCCACCAACTACGTGCATACCTTCCACGAACCTCCCAGCCTTAGACCGCGCTGCTCATCACTCTCAGCAATAGGTCACCCCCGAGCTAGGACTAAACTCCACCGAGCAAGGGAATTCTAGGCTTGGCAAGGACAACAAGGAAGTTGCACAAAGAAACAGGAAGGATCTTTTATCCCAGGAGCCACTTACGCCCACAACCCACAGACCCTCATTCCCCACACGCCTGCTCCACCCTAGGAGGATACACCTTCACTAATACAAGTCCATCGGCTAGTACACCTCCCTTACCTTGGGCTTCAACAATAGGCTGGACCAAAAGTCTCAGAGTACTATAGCTTCTACGGGACTCCATTCCAGGAGAACTCACTTCCCAAAAAACTCTCTCACCTGGGAGAGTTGCTCACAGGCCTGAAAAACTGCTTCTTCAACCCGTCTTCGACTCAGCAATAGCCAGGTACAAGTGACAACAACAACAACAGCAATAGCAACAAGGAAAAATGGGTATAGACACCCAAAAAGAAAATAGTCTAATAATAATTCACAACACGGCTCAGGCGACTACAATTGCGTTAGCTTCACAGGAAGAAGCACAGGACGGCTTCATGGTTTTTGGTTTCAGAGATGCGTGAGGGTATGCAGAGGTCGACGACGGAGGTCTCGGGTTCAGACGAAGGATGGAAGAATGGCAGGATGACCTTAGGCGGAGGATGGTAGAATGGTAATCCCCCAACACTAGCTGATGCTTCAGCTTTAACTACATGCACATAGGTCGACACGTGTCTTCTTGGAGCTGCATGCACTCCATTTAGCCTACGTTCCACTTTCCAGGAACTTAGGATAACAAAAACATATCATGTTCACCTTAGTCTTAAGGAAATAATATTAAATACTATTCCTCTAGAGGTAAGCCCCCTAGATTAGCCCCTAGGCCCAAATACTTATCCCCTCATTCCTTACCCTACCTAGTGGAGCTTAGTCCCCCATAACTCTTCTTCATGGTCGGTCTACACGCAGCAATGTTTATATTTTTATTAATGTTATTCATAATTACATATACAAAAATCAGGCTCATTGGCCTTGGCATCTGGCTCACTAGCCTAATAAACACATAAGTCTTTCAGCTTATAACCACTTGGCTCACCAGCCTATAAGAAAAATTACAATTCAAAAGGGGCTCAGACTTGGGGTATTACAATCCCCTCCCCTTCTTTTTGCACTGTCCTCAGTGCAACTTAATTACAAAACAACAACAAGATTTCCAAAATCTTCAAAAAGATGTGGGTACTCTACCCGCATAGCATCTTCATGCTCCCATGTTGCGTCCTCAGGACCGTACCAGGTCCACTGGACTTTTACAAGCCCTATGGATAGATTCCAAAGCTTCTTTCTTTTCCGGTCCAATATATGCATCGGATGCACCTCCAATATTCCTTCTTGCTCCACCCAAATCACATTCCAATCGATTACATGACTAGAATCATGTATATATTTATTAAGAAATGAAATATGAAACACATTATGTATAGTCATGGATGCAGGCAATGCAAGCATATATGCAACTGGTCCAATCCTTTCTAGGATTTCTAACGGTCCACAAAATCTGGCTGCCAACTTTAAACAGTTTCCCATCTTCAGGGAACTTTTGTTGGCTTTCACTTTCAAGAAAACATGATCATCCACTTTAAAGTCCCTGTGGGTCTTGTTCTTATCAGCATAACTCTTCTTTCTGTCTTGGGAAGCTTTCAAATTTTTCTTAATCTTTATCATTTTCTCTTCCATTTCCTTGAGCAACTCTGGTCCAACTATTTCTCTATCAGTCGGGTTATCCCAGCTTACTGGAGTGTTTCACTTTCTGCTGTAAGTGCTTCAAACGAGCTCATCTTCAATGATTCTTGATACCCATTGTTGTAGGCAAATTCTACCAAGTGTATATAGTCTTCCCATTTAGATGGTTTGTTCATCACATACATCCTTAACATGTCTTTTATCACTTGGTTCACCCTCTCTGTCTGCCCATTAGACTCAAGATGATAAGAAGTGTTGAAGTTTAGATTCATTCTGAACCCTTTGAATAACCCTTTCTAGAATTTTGAGGTGAATTTTGGGTCTCTGTCAAACACAATTGTCTTGGGAACACCGTGCAATCATGATATTTCCCTCATAAAGATATTGGCAAAATTAGCTTCCTTGTGAGTAGTCTTTAATGGAATAAAATGGGAAAATTTCATAAGCTTGTCTTGTCCACCACCACCATGATTGAATCATGCTGCTTACTGATTATGGGCAATCCTGTGATGAAATCCATTGTCACCACTTCCCACTTCCACTCAGGGATGGGTAAAGGTTGTAGCAACCCTGTTGGGTTCCCGTGCTCATCTTTAACCTTCTAATACTCCATACATCTGGCGATGTATTCCGTAATCTATTTCTTCATACCTGGCCAAAAGTAATGGCTTTTGACTGTTGCCACGGTTTTCTGATATCTAGGGTGTCCAGCATAAGGCACATTATGCATTTCTTTCATAATCATAATTTTCAATTCCTGGGAATCAGGTACATAAACTTTGCTTTTGTACAGGAGTGTTCCATCAGTTTCCAATTTATAATCTTCCACTCTCTGTAGCATCTTACCTTGTTGTAGCATTGCTACCAATTCCATGTACTGCAAATATGCATTTGCAGCTTCCAAAATTCTTCCTTTAATGTTAGTTTGGTACATGTTAATGGTTGTAGCATGTAATTCGTGCACTCTACTGCTGAGTGCATCAACCACTTTGTTCTCCTTTCCTTTGATATGCTTGATATCAAAGTCATAATCACAAAGGAATTCTAGCCACCTACTCTGCCTAGCATTCAAGGTTGGATGATCAAACAAATAATTCAGACCATTATGGTCTATCCTCAGTTCAAACCTCTTTCCCATGAGGTAATTCCTCCATTTATTTAGGGCATGAACAATAGCCGCCAACTCCAAATCATGAGTTGCATAGTTCTTTTCATGCTCTTTCAATTTCCTGGACTCATAACATATTACAAATCCATTATGGTTGAGGACTCCTCCCAGTCCTTCTTTGCATGCATCTGTACATACTATGAAATCTTCACTCAGATATGCAATCCTTAGGATTGGAGCACTGGTTAATAGCTGCTTCAATCGCTGGAATCTTCTCTCACATTCTTTTGTCCACTGAAATTTCTTCTCCTTCCTCTGCAAGGAAGTGATGGGGTGAGCTATCCTTGAGAACCCTGCAATGAACCTTTGGTAATAGCCAGGTAGACCCATAAATTATTTGACTTCTGTCACATTCTTAGGTGCTGACCATTCTCTGATGGCCTCTATCTTCTCAGGATCCATGGCTATCCCATCCTTTGAAATGATATGTCCCAAGTAATGGATCTGCTTTTGATAAAATGAGCACTTGCTCAGTTTGGCATACAGTTGGTGCTCTCTTAGCACCCACAACACCATCATCAAATGTTGTTCATGCTATTCCTCTGACTTGGAATACACCAGGATGTCATCCAAAAATACCATGACAAACTTGTCCAGATAGTCCCTAAATACACCATTCATTAGGCACATAAAGACAGTGGGCGCATTCGACAACCCAAATGGAACCATTGTAAATTCATAATGACCATACCCTGTTCTAAAGGCGGTCTTTCTGATGTCTTCATACTTTATTCTTACCTGGTGATATCCTGGTCTAAGATACATTTTCAAAAATATCTTAGCATCATTCAGCTGGTCAAAGAGATCATCGATCCTCAATAGAGGATACTTTTTCTTAATAGTCACTTTGTTCAATTTTCTGAAATCGATACAAAATCTCAACGTTCCATCCTTCTTCTTCACGAATAGGACCAGGGCTCCCCAAGGTGACACACTTGGGCGTATATACCCCTTCTTTAGAATCTCTTCAAGCTGCAATTGCAGTTCTTTCAACTCTGGTGTACTCATTATGTAAGGAGCTTTTGATACTGGAGCTGCTCCAGGCATCAAGTTTACAAACAATTCAATATCTATTTTTGGGGGTAGTCTTGGTACCTCCTGGAATACATCCTCAAAATATTTTAATACTGTATGGTCTTCAATACTTGACACCTTATCCTTAGGTTCTTCCTCCATGTGGGCTGCAAATAATTGACAGCCTTTCCTGTAGCACTTCTTCAACTGCATTGCTGAGATTTCTCTAATAGTAACTGCCCTGGGAATTCCTTGGAATGTTCTATGATTCCCTTCCTCATCCAGACAAGTGAATGCCTTGTTACGACAGTCTAATATGGAATGGTGTTGGTCCAACCAATCCATCCCAATTAGACAGTCATAGGAACCTAAAGGTTAAATGTTCAATTCATCTCTCGTGCTCAGTTCGTTCATGTCCACTGGATAGGACTTAACCAATTCCATAACCTTTCTCTTGGTTCCTGTAGCCATCTGCACTAACCAAGATTTTCCATTTTTACTTCTCGACAATTGAAAATTTTCCACCACTCTAGGATCTACATAACTATGACTAGCCCCTGAATCAATTAAAATAGTAAAGGCGTGGTTGTTGATCATACCTTCCAGTTCAATCATGTGTGACTGATATTCTGTTTGTTTGTTGTCCAGGGCTGCGTAGATCCTTGGTACACTTCTACCCATGTATTCCACTATTTCTGCCTATTGAGCATTGTGGACAGTTCTTACTTTGTCATTTTTGTGGGGGTAATCTCTGTACCTATGATTTCCTTTACAAACCCAAAATTCCATAGGTGGTTGTCTTGGAATTTTTCCACCCACTTCAGCCTTCCTGGGCTCTCTAAAACCTGACTGACCTTGAGGACTATTCCTGAAAAAGGGTGGTTTAGTTCCCTTCTTCCTCTACTCCCTCTTAAACTTCTTCTTGTCTTCCCAAGCTTTTTGGAAAGTAGGCTTTTCTTTTTTCTAATCATATAAGCATTTTTCTCTCCTTATAGTTTCTTCCATAGTTTTTTGGGTAATCATACTAGATCTTGTCACTGATGGAAGATGGAATTCCACTCGGATACCTTTGAATTTTGACAGTCTCATCCTTGATGAAAGGAACATATTTCAACAATTCCAAAAAATTTCGTTCATATTCATCAATGGTCATACTTCCCAGCTTGAGTTCAAAGAACTCTTTCATCTTTCTATCATAGTATCTCTTAGTTAAGTACTTCTTTTCAAAATGTCTCTTGAACTCCCACCAAGTAACATTCTTCTCTTTGACGTGTTGTACTTGCACAAGCTGGTCCCACCATATAGATGCCTTTCCTTTAAGTTGGTAAATGGAAATTCTTCCCTCTGCATGATAAGAATAGTTATGTAGTTGGAAATATTTCCTCATGCCCATCAGCCAAGTCTCGACATCTTCATCTTTCTTGTGTTATCCGTCAAAAGTAGGAGGTTTAATCTTATTCATTTCACCCTTCAGTCCATCCACTCTAGATCTCCTATGCTTTCTGGTAGGAGATGGGCTTGAACTATTGTGTGCCTCCTTATTGGAATGTTTTGGGGAGTGATGATGATGCCTACTAACGCTTCTTGATCTTCTTTTCCTCTCAGGGTTCTTGCGAATCCATTTTTTTCTTGAGTCACTCTCCTTATCCAACTTCTTTTCGATTCTTTCTAGAATCTTCATCAACTTTAAGTTGAATTTTCCTTGTTGATCCCTTGATTTCATGAGATTTTTGTTATCTACTCGGTGAGCCTGGGCATATTTCAGCGGTCGTTCAATGATTTTCATCATATGCCCTTCCATGTCCATCTCTCCTCCGTGCCCATTGGAGTTCGATTATTCCACTCCTAAATGGACATCCATTCCTTTTACTTCATTTTCTAAACTGGAAGCATTATGTGCCTCCTCCATTTCTCTGCACTTAGTGGAAATTCATTGCAATCCTGACATTCATTGAACTCTGCAAACACAACGTGCAATCAACCGAAATTTTTCAGGCCATCAATCCTTAACAATTCCCACGGCATTCATAAACCAATCTAAAAGAAAAATGTCCAAATTTCATTTTCTTTCTGATATTTTCTCTGCTCTATAATAATTTTTGGGCACTATTACCTTCCTCTCAGTCCCCAACCCATGTGATCACCAGTCGTGACCAAGCGCTATGTCAAAAGGTGCTTACTCGGGCCTTTGACTTCAGAAATTTTCAAAGCACAACACAACAATACCTCGGAGTTTCGAGTTACCGAACTCACGAAGTAGAGTGGATCAAAATTCCACGTCTACTTAGCATCCAATGGATGAAACTCACTATGGAACCTCAGGTGTCTGAGTTCTGGGACTTCGGGTCTTCGAGACTTCGAAGCTTTTGAAGATCTCGCATCCGCACATCTGAATTGTTAATCTCCAAACAATCCCAATCACCTTTGGTGACATCATTACGTCACATCACTTAACATTTTCCAATTGCAGGGGCATGCAATGGTGGTTTGGAGTAACCCACCTTTCATCCCGCGATTCTTATGACATTGACACATAACCCCCCGGGAAAACCGTGGTTTGGATTGCGGGACCGCCTTGGATAATTAACAATCATGCAACTTGGTTCCCCACAATGCCTTATGGCCATTGATCTGGATGTATCATGATCAACTCCAGTGTGGGTCCTCCGACCTTTAACTATGTTACCTAACCTCGGCCCCACTAACCCTGCTCATACAGAGTGTCACGTGGAGGAATACTAGCGGTTGACTCGTGGCCCAATCAGATGGGTGTCACACGTCATGTTCCAAATGCCATTTCAATCTTCCACAGGTTCGAAACCCACTGATGTGTGGCACACATCCCATGTGTCCACGTCACCTCCAGGTGACATCATCATGACTCACCACTTTGGCTCTTCGGGCTTTGGAGCTTCAGACTTCGAGAGTTTCAAACTCACAGCACTTGAAATCCTTCGAAGTAACTTTCCCCGAAGTCTTAGATCTATTGACACATACCCCTCTGGAAACCAATGGCCGGGATCTACATCGACTATTTTGCTTTCCTCTCAATCATAGAACTTCCGAAGTGATCTCGGTTTGGAGTTGTGGATCTTGCACCACTTGTCAACCTAGATCAGATGACTGTCGATACTTTGTGCTTAGATTAGATGGCTTGGAATTTGTTTCCTCCTCAGCACTCTCCTTTACTTTCATGGACATGGATCTAATGGTCCATACTCCTTCCAACAACAGATCTGACAATTGTTGTCGCTCCTCCTCCTGAGCTTCGTTTCTCGAACCCCTTTCTCCTTAGAGGGTTTCTTCGATAGTTAGTCGACTTTCGGATGTGTTCACTCCTTGCAACAGATCTTCACATCCCTTCACGAGAAAACTCAATCTATTTCTCTCGAGATTTTTGATTCAAAGAATCTGTCGATGCACTCCTTGCACCCAGGGACACTCTGAACCTCGAATTTTTTCCCTTTCGACAATAATTCACTCTGAAATCTTTGTCTCATTAACCACTAACATGGCCCATCCAGGCTTAGTGTCGAAACCATGCTCTGATACCAATTTGTAACATCCCCGACCCTCTAGAGATCGGGTAAGCCTTCCATGCGGAATATACACTTATATGATATATATGTATTTTAATGAATTTAAAACACTTAATCACAATAACACAGAATTACTGCTACCAGTTCCGATTCAAACAAGATTAACAGTAAATCCACATGAAATGAAATACATGATAACATTCAAGCATCACAAAACATGCATAAAATACATAATTAAGCACAGCAATGATACTTATCTTTTAGCTGGAGTAAATCCACCAACTGCATTCAGACCTTCCACAAACCTCCAAGCCTTAGACCGTGCTTCTCATCACTCTCAGCAGTAGGTCACCCTCGAGTTGGGACTAAAATCCACCGAGAAAGGGAATTATAGGCTTGGCAAGGACAACAAGGAAGTTGCACAAAGCAACAGGAAAGATCTTTTATGCCAAGAGCCACTTACGCCCACAACCCACAAACCCTCATTCCCCTCATGCCTGCTCCACCCCAGGAGGATACACCTTCACTAATAAAATTCCATCAGCTAGTACACCTCCCTTACCTTGGGCTTTAGCAATAGGCTGGACCAGAAGTCTCAGAGTACTGTAGCTGCTACAGGACTCCCTTCTAAGAGAACTCACTTCCTAGCGAACTCTCACCTGGGAGAGTTTCTCACAGACCTGACAACCTGCCTCTTCAACCAGTCTTTGACTCAGCAACAGCCAGGTACGGGTGATAGCAACAGCAACAGGGAAAAACGGGTATAGACACCCAAAAAGGAAACAACCTAACTCTAAGTCACAACACAGCTCAGGCGACTACAATTGCGTCAGCTTCACAGGAAGCAACACAAGACGGCTTCACAGTTTTTGGTTTCAGAGATGCGTAAGGGTATGCAAAGGTCAATGATGGAGGCCTCGGGTTCAGACAGAGGATGAAAGAATGGAAGGATGACCTTAGGAAGAGGATGGTAGAATGGGAATCCCCCAACACTAGTTGACGCTTCATCTTTAACTGCATGCACCCATGCCGACACTTGTCTTCCTGGAGATGCATGCACTCCATTTAGCCTACATCCCACTTTCCAGGAACTTAGGATAACAAAAACATATCATGTTCACCTTAGTCTTCAAGAAATAATATTAAAATATTATTCCCCTAGAGGTAAGCCCCCTAGCTTAGCCCCTAGGCCCAAATACTTAGCCCCCCCCTTCGTTACCCTACCTAGTGGAGCTTAGTCCCCCATAAAACTTCTTCATGGTTGGTCTACACGCAACAATGTTTATATTTTTACTAATGTTCTACATAATTACATATACAAAAATCAGGCTCATTGGCCTTGGCATCTGGCTCACCAACCTAATAAACACATAAGTCTTCCAGCTTATAACCACTTGGCTCACCAACCTATAAGAAAAATTACAATTCAGAAAGGGGCTCGGCCTTGGGGTATTACATTTCTTTTACTTTTCATCAATTGACTACCTATGAGAAGAGCAGTCACCATCATGTCGAAAAACATCCAACTTGCTTTCCGCATCTATGGAGAGAGAGCATAATCATACATAATATGCATATCACTATCAATGCTAATGGTGCATTTTCACACCACCATTTCCTATTTCTTATAACTTGTTCTTTGTCCTTTTCTTTTGGTTCTTGAAAATCATATCTAAAATCTTCATCTTTTGCTTCTTGTAAAAGTGCAGAAAGAAAAACAAGTTCCTGCTCTGTTATAAAAAAATGCTTACATAGATTCCATACCTCTATTATGTAAGCGAAGAGAGATACTTGGCAGAGTAATGATTGATGCAAGGTTTCTAGATGATGTGGTGGTGAGGAACATACAAGGGAGAAAAGCATCGACCACATAGAACTACATCGATTGCAGTGGGTGAGGCAATTGTGCAATGTGATCCTCCAAACTAGCGAATGGCAAATTTGTTTATTAAAATTAATTTTTCCCTTCTGACAAATATTTGAAAAAAATAGCTTACCGCGAAGACTATTTAGTCCCATCACTTCAATATAGACCAATTAAAAAATCAAAATATATTTTCAATAATTAAAAAAAAACTAATTTAAAACAAAATAAAACAATAAACTTTATTTTGGCCAACATTAGTTATGGTTACAAAATTTAATGAAATAATATGAATTCAAAAGAGTTTGATTGTTAAGAAGAAACTATAGCCCTTGTTGAGGTGTGCTAAATGTTTATTGGATTGCATTTGAATTTCTAAGAGTACATGGATTTCAATTAGATTGTATTTGGACTCCAATATAGGAGTAATATTGAACATGTTGGCAAACTACAAGGAGTATACTCTTGGAATATTGTAAAAAGTATGGCATATAAGGATAGCAACACCATGAGAATATGTGAGTAAGAGTCAATGTGTTGGAAAAATACAAGGAGTATACTCCCTTGACATATTATAAAAAGTATTCCATATAAGAATAGCAACATCTTGATGTCTTTTTGGAGACATAAAGGTCAATGATCCATATAAAAGTCAATAATCTATATAAGAATAGCACCATCTTGATGTCTTTTCATAAACATAAAGGTCGATAATCAAAGATTTTATAGAGGCTATGAAATGAAAGGTAGATAATAGATATAATTAATTTTTTTATTATTAAAAACTAAATTATATTATGTTAACATTTTTAATAAAGAATGTACTAATAAGTAAGTATTCTTAAACTCACAAATGAGACAGTGCTCTAGTTAGGGTTTTGTCTCTGTTTGCCTTAGCTACCCTCCATGGATGCTCCAGGAGGAGGGGAGCCGCTGCCCCCTCCTTCTCCTACTTCTTCCTTTCGCAAGCTCCTATCCACCCAAGGTAAGAAGCTCCCCCCTGTGGATCCCCCTAGCTTCGTCAAGAAGCTCAATTCAATACTTGAAATTGATCTGCCCCCAGACCATCCAATGAGGGTAGACGTTTCCCTGTCAGAATGAG
>JASDQU010736641.1:256734-286641 GCA_032191745.1 Picea mariana | reverse complement strand
ATGATGAATTAGGTCGCTGACCATTCCTTTATAGCTTTCCAAAACCCTAAATCATGCTGAAACCCTAATTCATTATTGACTTCCAAAACCCTAAATCGCTCACTATTGACTTCTATTTTTATCTCATAATGAATTAAAAGTGCTTTTAACCCTTTTTAGTTCAATGTCACTTTCTGAATATAACACATGTGACTGGAGTGACCTCTAGTAACCCTGTTTACCCCTCTTTGGCCCTAGCTATAGTCTAACGGGGCACTTTAGACCATTAAGTCTCCTCTCTGGAGCTCCTATTTGGAAAAGGGACATTACATATAATCTCAAAATTAAAGGAAATACACCCTATCCCATCCTCCTCTTATAAACAAGCCTCTCCCCCATTGAGAGCATGGCTATGCCTAGATACCTAATGTATAAGAATAAGTTAAACAACATGGAAGACAAGAGGCTACCTAAAATTTCTTCAAAATCAAGTCATAACCACCATCGACTCAAGCAAGGATGGCATAAAGGCGCCTGGTCTTGGCTAAACTATTGGGGAATCATGGAAGAAACCTTTTTGTAGAATAAAGATACTATTTAAAAAAGCGTCAAATCAAAATTTAAGGAAAAAATGTGGTGTGATAAAGAGTTAGAGGAAAAAAGAAAATTGAGGTATTATAAAGATGTAATCAACTGTAATCTAGAAGATCAAAATTATCTATCTATTTTGCCAAGTGTAAAGAAAAAAATAAGCATTGCTAAGATAAGAACAAATTCTCACGAGCTCCATAGTGAAACTGGGCGTTGGTCAATTCCTAAAATTCTATGGGATGAAAGAGTGTGTCACCTTTGTGACACTAAGAAGGTTGAAGATGAAAAGCACTTTCTCTTAGATTGTCCAACCTATACCCATATTAGATCTCATTTTCAAAATATTTATCACACTACCAACCTTCCTAACCTCTTAACTCAACAAAAGTATGGTGATGTTGGAAAGCTTCTCTTAATGCTTTTTGAGCACAGAAACAAAATTCTAAAGAATCACAAGTAATCACTTACTCTCTTAAGGTCCAATAGACCAATTTGGTCTTAGTGGACGTTAATCATCATCATCATCATCACTCAAAAGTAAGTTGGGGATGTTACAAATTGGTATCGGAGCATTTTTTTAGTGTTGATAATGGGGGACATTACAAATTGATATCATAGCATTTTTTTAGGTTTGTGAATGAGGGACATTACCGAATGATATCAGAACTATATTTAGGGATTTTGCAGTAGTGGAGACATTACAATGTGGTAGAAAATCCCGGCTAAGAGGTTGGGTACATTACATAATGGTATTAGAGATCTAGTTTCAACACTAAGCCTGCATGGGCTGAGTATCTACTTAAGAAAAAAATTGGACTGGTAAGTGGCTAAATTTGGAATTAGAGCACATCCATGGTGCACATAAAATAAGAATGTGAAAGTGTGCACACTAAATTTTGACATTGTGGGGTGTGGCGTTGGAAATGTGTAGAAAACAAAGGTGTGTGGGTGGGCGCACTAAAATTTGGGGCTACGCAAAGAAAAATTGGTGGTGCATAAGTAATATTGATACGTGATGTATGTGTTAAGTAGTGACATTTCACATTGGTACGTGTTGAATACCAATGCGTGCACCAACTTCAGAAAGAAGAAAGAAAGAGTAAAAGGGTATTTGGGTGAATTCCAAATGACCTTAATTTACTATACAAGAATCAGAATTGTGCAAAGGAGAAGTCGATGGGAAAGTTTTGGAGCGAGGAGTCCAATTATTCACCCATAAATTTTGAATTGAGACGTTAAAAAAATCCAGGAAATTAGAAGAAAGGATTCTAACAAAAAAGTGCATAGTTTTCATGAAGTTGTCGAACAAATTAGTCTAACAAATCTTAG
Source organism: Picea mariana (assembly GCA_032191745.1). Lineage (NCBI taxonomy): Eukaryota > Viridiplantae > Streptophyta > Pinopsida > Pinales > Pinaceae > Picea > Picea mariana. The sequence continues at coordinate 284,742 of JASDQU010736641.1, read as the reverse complement.
TGCCTACACATTTTACAGAATTAATAGTGATTATATCAGGACAAAATCAATGCACAAAAATTACATCCATGATGATGAATTTGGGGATCTCCAAAGCTATAAAGTTGATAATGAGATGCTTATGAAATCCAAGGAGAAGCAATATGGATTTGATATCAAGTTGATGCAAATCTTGGATAGAATAAAAAATAAAATGGATAAGGAGACAAATTCAAGCAACTCAAGAAGTCACAGGTCTCATGATGAGAGAAAAAAAACAAGAAGTGTTGATTGGCATAACCATCACGAACCAAAGAATTCATTTAGGAAAGCATGTAGTAGCTCAAGTCCATCTCTTGTCAGAAAGCATAAGAGAAGGACTAGGGTGGATGAGCTACAAGGGGGGAATGAATAAGATCAATCCTCCTACCTTTGATGGTGAGCACAAGAAGGATCAAGATGTAGAGACTTGGTTGTTGGGCATGAGGAAGTACTTCTAGCTGCATAATTACTCTATGTGGGAAGAAGGGAGAATTTGTATCTATCAACTAAAGGGAAAATCATCAATGTGGTGGGATCAGTACGTTCAAGTGAGACACATTGATGAGAAGAAGGTTACTTGGAGGGTGTTTAAAGGTATTTTCAAAATAAATACTTAAGCAAGCGATACTATGACAAGAAAATGAAGGAGTTCTTTGAACTAAAGCTTGAGATTATGACAATAGATGAGTATGAAAGAATATTCTTAGAGCTGTTGAAATATGTTGCATTCATAAAGGATGAGAAAGTTAAAATTTAGAGGTACCTAATTGGGACACCATGATTTATCACTGACAATATGCAATATGATGACCCCAATACATTGGAGGAAAACATAAGGCAAGGTAAATAATGTCTCTATGATTAGCTAAGGGGAAAACTAACTTTCCAAAAGGCTTGGGAAGAAAACAAGAAAATAAATATGGAACAAAGGAAAAAGGGGAATAAGCCACCATTTTTCAAAAATATTTCTCAAGGACAGCCAACTCCTAAGGAGCCTAGAATGACCGAGACAATCCTGAAAAGACCAAGGAAACCACCTATTCAATGTTGGGGTTGTGGGGGAGACAACATGTACAGATATTTACCTCGTGGAGATGAAAAAGTGAGGATTATTCACAATGTAAAAAAACCCGTGAAAGTTGAAGACATGGGAAGAAATGTACCAAGGATCTATGCATCCCTGGATAAAAAGCAGAATTATTTCAATCGCACACGATTGAAATGGAAGGTAATATTAATGACCAACCCATTGTTATTTTAATTGATTGAGGATCTATTCATAGTTATCTAAATCCTAAGATGGTGGAAAGATTCCAATTTCCAAGAAGCAAGCATGGAAAACCTTGGTTGGTGCAAATAGCTACAGGAGCAAAAAGGAAAATTAATGAGATGGTTAAGGCATGTATAATGGATATGAATGGGCTAAGAACAAAAGATGATTTGAATATTATACCTTTGGGCTCTTATAATTTCCTCATTGGTATGGATTGGTTGGACTAACATCATGTTGTTATAGACTGTTACAATAATACATTTATTTTCTTGTATGAGGAAGGAAACTTAAGATAATCTCAACAAATTCCAAGTGTTGTAACTATCAGAGAAGTTTCAACCTTGCAATTGAAGAAAACATACAAGAAAGGATGTCAAGTATTTGTAGCGCACATGGAGGAGGAACCTAAGGATAAAGTGTCAAATGTTGAATATTGTGCAGTACTAAAATAATTTGAAGATGTATTTAAAGAAATACTAGGGTTTCCATAGAAAAGAGATATTGATTTCTCTATAAATTTGATGCCTAGATAAGCCCGTGTATCCAAGACTCCTTTTAGGATGAGTACACCCAAGTTGAAGGACTTGCAGATGAAAATTGAAGAGCTTCTTAAGAAGGGGTATATACGCCCAAGTGTGTCACCTTGGGGTGCCCCAATATTTTTTGTGAAAAATAAGGATGGTATGTTGAGGATTTGTGTTGACTTCAGGAAGATGAACAAACTAACAGTAAAGAACAAGTATCATTTTCCAAGGATTGATCACCTCTTTGACCACCTGAGGGTCGTGCAGATATTTTCAAAGATTGATCTGATATATGGATATCACAAAATGAGAATTAAAGAAGAAGACATCAACAAGATTATTTTTAGGATGAGGTATGACCATTATGAATTTACAGTAGTGCCATTTGGGCTGTCAAATGAACCAGCTGTCTTCATGTGTTTAATGCATGGTATTTTCAGAGAATACTTACATAATTTTTTCATTGTATTTTTGGATGACATACTTATTTACTCAAAGTCTAAAGAAGAGCATGAGAAACACTTAAGGATGGTGATGCAAGTATTGAGAGAACATCAATTGTATGAAAAGTTTAGCAAGTGCTCATTCTACCAGAGGCATAATCATTACTTGGGTCATATCATTTTAGAGGAAGAGATAGATGTGGACCCGAAGAAGATAAAATCCATTGAAGGATGGCCAACACAAAGGAATGTCATAGAGGTGATATCATTCATGGGACTTACAAATTACTAAAGAAGATTCATTGATGGATTCTCAAATATTGCATACCCAATTACATCCTTGCAAAATAAAGGTGTGCAATTTGAATGGACTCCAGATTGTGTAAGGAGTTTTTAGAAATTGAAGATTTTTTTGACAAGTGCACCAATTTTAAGAATTGTTGATCCTAACGAAAACTTCAATGTGTGAATGGATGCATGAAAGGAAGGGCTCAGTGGAGTCCTTAGTCAGATTGGGCATGTGGTATGCTAGGAATCAAATAAATTAAAAGAGCATGAAAGGAACTATGCTACTCATGACTTGGAATTGGTATCCATAGTACATGCCTTGAATATGTGGAGGCACTACCTCATGGGAAAAATATTTGAGTTGAGGATAGACCACAGTGGTCTGAAATATTTGTTTGAACAACCAAGTTTAAATGCAAGACAAAGTAGATGCCTAGAATTCCTTTGTGAGTATGACTTTTATATCAAGCATATCAAAGGAAAATAAAACAAGGTGGCTGGCGCACTTAGTAGGGGGGTGAATGAGATGCATGCTACAACCATTAGCATGTACAATTCATATTTGAGTGAAAATTTTTTAGAGGTTTCCAAATCATATTATCCCCATGTGGACATAAAGGAAAATTTACAGCAAGGTAAATTGCAACAACAATTTGAAGGATATGAGCTAAATAGGATGAAATCCTCATGTATAGGCATATAGTTTATGTGTCAAATGATCAGGGGTTGAAATATATATTATTGTCAGATATGCACAAAGTTCCTTATGTTGGGCACCTGGGCTATGAAAAGATAATTGTAGCAGTCAAAAAGAAATATTATTGGCCAAGAATGAAAAAGGAGGTTGTTGATTTTATTGCTAGATGCCTTCAATGTCAAAAGGTCAAGGTTGAGCATAGACACCTAGATGGTTTGCTATAGCCTTTACCCATTCCTAAGTGGAAATGGGAAGTTGTAACCATGGATTTCATTACTAAGTTTCCTAGGACTACTAAGCAACATGATTCTATTATGGTAGTGGTGGACAAGCTTACTAATGTTGCCCATTTTATTCCAGTGAAGTCAACTCACAAGGAAGCTAACATTGTTGATATTTATATGAGAGAAATTGCTAGGCTACATGGTGTACCTAAGACAATTGTATTTGACAAAGATCCCAAGTTCACATCGAATTTTTGGAAAGGGATATTCAAAGGATTTGGGACAAATATGAACTTTGGCACAACATATCACCCTGAGTTAGATGGAAAAACAAAGAGATTAAATCAAGTGATTGAAGATATACTCAAGATGTATGTGATGGATAAACCATCAAAATCGAAAGACTACCTACACTTGGTAGAGTTTGCTTACAACAATGGGTATCAATCATATTTAAAGATGATCCCATTTGAGACACTTTATGGTAGAAAGTGAAGCACACCACTAACTTGGGACAACCCAGCAGACCACACAGTGGTTGGGCCAAATTTACTTAGGGAAATGGAAGAGTAGATGGTGAAGATAAAGCAAAATTTAAAGGCTTCCCAAGATAGGAAGAAAATTTTTGCAGATAAAGGTAGAACCCACCGAGAGTTTAAAGTGGGTGAACATGTGTTCTTGAAAGTAAAATCAAGACACAGTGCCCTAAAGTTGGGAAATTTTTCTAAGCTGGCAACACGCTACTATGGGAATTTTGAAATCCTAGAGAGGATTGGTCCTGCTGCATATATTATTTCATTCCTTGTATCCTTGTGTATTCATATCATTATCCATGTATCTTTGCTAAAAAAGTATGTACATGATGTTAATCATGTCATTGATTGGAATTTGATTCAGGTGGAGCTAGGAGATGATTTTGGAGTGAGATTGGTTTGCATATTGGACCAAAAAGTCAAATAGCTCTAGAATCAAGTCATGGAGATAGTAAAGGTCCAATGGACCTGGTACAGTCCCTAGGATGCAACTTGGGAGTGCGAGGATGCTATGTGGGCATAGTACCCACATCATTTTGAGGACTTTTGAAGCTTTTGTATGTGCATGTGTATATAATGCACCGAGGACAGTGCATAAATAATGGGGAGGGGAATGTAATACCCCTAATCTGAACCTGAATTGTAAATGTAAATGTAAATGTACATATAGGATGGTGAGTCATTGGCACCAAGTTTTGGTTTAGTTTTGCACGCACCTAAGTAAGTGCACGTGGATTGTGCATCAAGAGAAGGGTGTGCACATTCCATAGTGTTGTGCACACCTGACTAAGTGTGTAAGGATTACCTTGAAGTGCACATCAGACCGAGTATGTATGTATGTATGTATTTGAGAATGGAGAGCATGTGTGGTTATTGGGATGTTGAGTTGGGATGAAAAGAGGTCAGCGAGCCTATCCTTGTAAAATGTAATCACACTCAAATTATTAATAAAATCACATCACTACACGTAGACCAATCAAAAGAAAAGAGACAGGGCTATAAACTCCATCGAAAAGGGGAAATGGGGGCTTAAGTCCAAGGGGATATTTTATTAATATTTTTGAAAAGTATAATTTATGGATATTTATTTATCCTAAGTTATCGAGGGATGGGAATGAGTCACCAAGTGGCTAAAGTTGATTCTGAAGGTGAAAAGTGCCCAGTTATACCATGCAAATATATGGTTAAACCTTAAGTGTATCTGGGGGGGATTCACTAATTTTCTTAATGGGTCAGAACCTCTAAACAGGGGACAACCATTACCTTATCTGCAGAGAAAATATTGGAAAGGGGTTACCATCTAGTAACTAGAGAGATTTTTTTTCAAAGAAGCAGGTTGTTAAGCCCGTGAGCATTCTCTCCAAGTGAGATATTTATTGTTGAAGAGGTAGGTTGTTAGGCCCGTGAGCATTCTCTCTCAGTGAGAGATTTGCTAGGAATTGTTCCCTGGTGCACTAGGAGTTAGCTACAGGGCTCTAAGACTTCATGTTCATGCTATTGTTGAATCCTTGGAAGGGAAGTGGGGCAACTGGGGGAATTTTTATCAATAGAGAAGGGGCACACTTCCTGGGGTGGGACAAGCATGTGCAAAATGAGAGACTGTAGGATAGTTGCAACAATTGGGAACTTTGGACTGAGAAAATATGTTAATTATCATACCTTAGCTTGGAATTATGAATCCTCTTTCCCTGGTGGAGTTTAAGCCCCAACTCGAGGGTGACCTATTGCTGAAAGTTTATGAGAAAAAAATTCTATGGCTGGGACAAATGCCTGAGCTCTACGTGCAGTTGATGACTTGTTATAAAAGATAAGTTTCATTTATGTTCTTGTCTAATTTACTCTATTCTTATTTACCTATATATGTATTTCCTGAACGATGTTGCGTATGATCAATTGTCATTATTTTGTATAATGTTGTTTGCACATGTAAAGCATGATGTTGTTATTCAATATTTGTTGTCGTACATGCAAAGTATGGTAGTTATTAAGTATTTATGTTAGTTAATTTTGTAATAATGGTCATGAGTTTCTGAGGTGAGGCTAGAATTGTCGTGCGCACAGGGAAATAATCCATGCATGCAAGAGGTTGGTTTCATTGTGCGCATAGAGAAGAATATTTCTATGCACAAAGAGAACTAAATCTGTGTGTAGTACTAGAATGGTTGCACGCACAATAGTAATCATGTGTTCAGAGTGGTTACACGTGCAATAATACTTCTGTGCCCTAAATGATTATGTGTGTAGTCGTATTATGTGTTAATTTCGTTGTTATATCTAGTGTCTCAAGATGAAAATTTGTTTGGTGCGATCCAGCTTGGGATCGTGTGCGTTACCTCATGTGTTTCTGTGCAAATTAACGTTATAGTGTAGAATCTATGCACTATATTTTTGGAGTGGCATTTCTCAGCAGTAAGGTAGGGATGTTACAAATTGGTATGAGATCATTTTGTTAGTGCTGGTAACGAGGGATGTTACACCATATTATACCAATATCTTCTAGGTATTCCATTCAAATATGGGCATCAACAACTCCAAGAAACACTTATTTTTGAAGTACCATAGTGGCCTATACATATACATCCAAATAGAGATGTACCGCTTAAATAAAATTTCTCCCCACATTCAATTCACTATGGAAATATGAAAGGAAATCTCTCTTCGTTGTATTGATGTTATCATATATCATCAAACTAATGTTACCCTTACGAACCAAGTTTATCATAAAAATACGCATGTATAAATATACCTTCATGCCCATTCCCACCACCACATAGCCCAAAACTTTTCCACTTTCAAAACCCTTGTTACTGAATCCACTCGAATATTTTCTCCCCACCTCCTTGAGAAAGAAATATCCCACCTCACTAATTACCTCCTGACCAATGGTCACTCTATTTCCCAAATTAACAAAGCATTTAACTCATCCCTTCATTCTAAATCAAAACCCCTCCTTTTATTACAATGTTGCTATCCCTTATTTCCCTCCCCTACATCCATGGCATTACTAATCATAGTTTGAATATCTTTTCCATAAAGACCATTAAACTCTTTTTAAATCCCACAAAACCCTTAAAAGTATATTCATATGCGTTAACTTGATAAATTTGACCCTATGTTTGGCCAAAGAGTTTACAAAATTCTTCTTTTACTTTTATATTTTTCATACTCATTTTGACTTTACATCTCATTGCCCATTTTTTTATCGACATTAGATTAACAATTTTTCATAACAACTATTTTTTTTAATCCTATATAATCTAAACCAAGGCTCACTCTTTTCAATCATTCCTATAGCTTCAATTAGTTCCTTGATGATGGGTGAAGTGTCCATTTGAAACATTGAAAGTTTGAAAACTATTACAAAGTTCAATTCCTAAAAAATTTAAACATTATTAGGATGTGATTTATGTTTATAGGATATCTATAAAGCACACATGATGTATATTATTTTTGTGGGATTCTTTAGTAATGTCTTAGAATTGTTGGTTGGCAGATATATTTATATATGTATGTATGTATGTATGTATGTATATTGGAAGATGTCATTTCCCCATTCTTCTGGGCATGTACACAAAGTCTATGATATGTACATGTATACACATATAATAGTGTGTGCATGCATAATGAAATGTATTAATGAATTCAATCAATCACAGAAGATCTTTAAATTACTATTGGTCCCTTTTTCATATGCATCTCCTAGTGGATCATCCCATCAAAGTGTGCATCTATCCCTGTATGGGCCTAGACTTGAACCATCACATTGATCACCTCATTTATCATTAGACAATGAATCATGGTAAAGGGATTGTGATCCAAACTCAAAAAATTATCCCATGTCAATGAATGTACAAGTCCCACCATGCCCACCACTTATGGTAGGTAAATTCATTAAAACTCACTTCTGTACTAAAAATGGACTATAAGTGTATGTGTGTGTATATATATATAAATTTATTATCTTCTTTATGTTTATCTATTTATACCTACAAGTCATGAGAGAATAGACACACAAGACCATGCTAATTCCAAGGGCCATGCTCATTTTGATGGCCATGCCTAGACAAATGGCTCGTGATAGACTTAAAATTGTCTAAATAGTAGGCCATATCTATGTTCAATTTTAAAAAAGGGCCAAAATAAATGATTTTGAAAGTTCATTATTTCAAACACCCACGCATCTCTCCCTATCTTTATGATCAATTACTCACAACATATGGAAGGCTTTGATGGAATGATGAGGTGCCACATTATTTTTCTCAAGTAATATTTGTTAAGTTTTTTAGACCATGAAGCTTAAATACATAGATCCTCCATATAAATACTATGGTATTGGACAATGTCATACATATAATTACAAAGGTTCCTTTTAGGATCTTTCTCTACCTCATCGTCCACCTCCCCTAGTATCTCACCCACCTAGGCTAGTAGATTTACCCATTGAGATGGACAAGACCTATTAGGTTGGTCAACAAGAAAGGTTTAACCATATATGATAGATTAGAGTCAGTCTTTGTGGGGATTGATGTTGGTTTAATGAGGTAGAGATATTGAGCAGGTTCTCATGATGCATTGGTTGATAAATTTAACATGGAATTAGTTTCGATGAGATCACGATAAGCTATGAAAAACTCATTTCCTATTATAAAAGATATCAATATGGTTGTCATGATATAATCACCCATCATATTGAGGATATGGGATTGATATGTACTTCCAAACATATGCATAGAACATTGGGTTTAATATAAACAACATTTGAATTTAAGATACATTTTTTACATCATTTTAAATATATATTTGTTTAAATAAACATTACTAAATGTGTACAAATAATTATATATATCTAGGAAAATGCACCTCATCTTAAAAGAAAATGTGATAGGTGATCCAAGCCCACACTCCATGAGATTCTAAATGAATGATCATTCATCATACTAGTGAAATAAAATTAACAAATATGGAAAATTTACATTTTCATATATCTTTAGATATGTTAAGCATGTGTATCTAATAACTAACTTGTCCTCGTAATCCATGAAACAATAATTAATTATTACATATGTATACACATATCATTTTCAATTTCTTCATATAAAAAAATAAATTTTCTGTCTAAATTAATATTATTTGTGCAAATTCATATTTAATGTTTAAATTAAAAATAATTTTTATGTCTAAATTAATATTATTTGTGCAAATTCATATTTAATGTTTAAATTAAAAATATCATACATGTGTTTTAGGTCGACCATTGGGAAAATGTGCATATAGATGATGTGACGTAGATTCGCATACATCTTTTTCACATGCACGCATTTTTATATTGTCTTTGGTTATGGATCTCATATGTGGATTTTATGTTTATTATTGTCTTTTTCACCTCAAAAATGATTGGCAAAATGGGTTTATTATGCATGTTGTGTATTATGTTTTTTTTTTTTAATGTTTTTATAAGTGTAGACAAGGGGCTATAGAATTTGGGACGGTGATTGTTTAAGTAGTTGTTTAGGACTTTTTTATTTTTATTTTTTTATAATAGATGGAAAAGACTTTTCCCTCTTGAATAGTTCAAAACGTAATTGTATGTATATTTTTCCCAAAAATTAAAAAATAAAACTTATAAAAAAAGCATTTATATATTTATTAACTCACACCATACATTGAATAACCTTGCGTGTACTCCTTTTCCAAAGTGGATTTTCGTATAATTCGGATGAGAACCATAAGTTTGGTCATAAATTCATTTAACAATGGGCTCATAGTTTTATAGTGTTTCAAGAGTTTTTAGGAGGTAATCCTAATGGATTAAAAAACTTGGTAAATCCTAAAATGAGTCAAATTAAACAAAACTTAAAAATTTTATTTTGTAAAATTAAAAAAAAAATGATGTTTTTGTCCAATGCCATCCTGAGGCAATAGGTTTTGTCTTGCAAATTAGTGTTTCTTAATAATGTTTTACTTTTGACCCTAACACTTGTGCACCCTAACACTTGTGCTTTGGGAAGTATTAAGTTTTATCTTATGTTTTTTTAAAATTTCTCACATCAATCTTTGACTTATGTGTACCGAGAAAAAGTGTCACATCTTTAGGAAAAGAGTAGGCCACATGGAATTAAAATCCTTATTCTTGTGTTTAGTTTATTATCCATTCATTTTTCAATCAACTTTCCGCTCCCATGTATTTTCTTCATGTACCTTGTAATGGGGAAATATTTGTGAGAACATGGTTGTTATGCCCACAAATGGCAAGAGAATCTCATGGCCTTATGGATGATAAGAGGCTCTAGAAGTTGGGGATTTTCTATTGGAAATTTGAGAGGAAATGGGTTGGTTTTGAATGATAACCATAGATGGAATGTCCACAATCATCCTAGAAAAAGACATTAAACCTACAACCATGTTATTGTTCCTCATTCAGTATTTAAGGACCCAAGTGTTTCTCTTCTAGGTTATTCCTAAAAGGAAATCAACAATTTGGACTATTTCTACCTACATTGAAATGCACTAGAAGGGAGGAAATTCCCCTAGGAACTACTAAACATAGAAAGGGAATATCAAGTAGTCTCTATTCCAATATCAAGATGACCATAGAATCCAAATCAAGCAATGAAATGGCTCAATTCAGAATGGAGTCCTACTTAATGGAATCCATATGCTCTAGTTGTGACTTCACTCCATCCAAACAAAATGGAATCTGAGACATATTATAGTGTATCTATAAAGGTAATGGGGGGCTGAAGGTCCCATAGTAATAATAGTGGAGGTCATTCAAGTGGTACATGTTTATTTTCAATATCTTTGGAAAGATAAGTACATAAAAAATTATTTGAATATATGCCAAAAAATATTAGAGGTCATGTACTTTAAGTTGCATGATATTGCTTGCTCCCATTTTAGTGATATCATGATTAAAGTATTAAAGATTATAACCCAATGGTATGTAGAAAAATATGTGAGATGTATTAAGGTGTACATGGCATTAATAAGTCACCACAAATCTTACTAGAATGTGTTTCCAATAGCATCCTAATCAAATAAATTATATATTAGACTTCCTTGCATGGGGATACCTTAATGTTGCATGCATAGAAAAGGGCTAGATGGATTCCATTCCTAATAAAATTAGAACCTTATGTATTGAACAAATTTATATAAATTTATACAATCCCAATGGCTCAGACATGATCTTATGACTTAACACCTTATCGAGACACATTTATAACATCACGACCCTCTTGAAAAGGTAAAATTTTTCTTTAGATAATATGTCTTGACTTATCCATTGATTCATGATCCTATGCCAAAAGAAGAAAAGTATTGGTGATCTCTAACATATGACAAAATAAAAGATAAAATGGAAGAAGCAAAGAAAGATAAATATATAATAGAGAACCACTATATTTCCATATTGATTCTTGTTAGATGAAGTGAGAGGTTGAAGGTAGAAGTGGAGCCAATAGTTATGGAGAAACAAGTTGATTCACCTATGTCAACAATTGAACCTCTCATAAAATTAGTCAACCCAACAACATTGGATGAATTTAAATTCATGGATATATATGCAACAAATCGATATTAAAGATATATAACTAGTCATTATCCTAAGGAACTTGCGAAGCATGCAAATGATTGAGAAAGGGTGAGAGGCAAATGTAGAAGGTGCGACGAATCTAACATTTGGTTTTTTGTCATTATTCCTACAATAATTATCCCAAGATGAAGAGGTAGTAGATTCCAATCTCTAGACATTTCTTCTTTACACAAAAGGCACATGCATTAAAAATAACCTCATATAAGAGAAGGAAAATTCAAGAATTCAATATGGACATTATTTGAAATGTTAAAGTCATTGCAGGAAAAAGACTCATTGTGTAATGGTCGACAAATCACAGTTAGATTTATCATATATGACCAAAGCTAGTGTAGAAGCTATCCATGTGGAGATGGAAGCTAAGGATATAGAGATAACTACTCTCAACGAATGAGTCCATGAATCCAAAGTACTAGAGAGTGAACCATCCAAGAAGTCAACATTTATTGATATGCTCTCATATTTTATCATGTTACATTATATGGTGGTTTAAATTCATTCATTGAGTCCATGAATCCAAAGTACTAGAAAGTGAACCATCCAAGAAGTCAACATTTGTTGATATGCTCTCATATTTTATCAAGTTAGATTATATATGGTGGTTTAAATTCATTCATGAAAAAATCTTATGGAAAACCTTCATAACACATTAATCAAGTTTATTATGACTCTAAAATGGAAGATGGAGGAAATCCCACTCTTTGAAAGTTCAAATACTTTAGTGCATGAATTGGAAAGAGAAACATTTTCCATTTTCATAATTAACTCTAATTGTGTACCCTTTTGATATTGTTGACCTACATGTAATATTCACTTACCATAAAGAAACTAACCAAAAGGTGAATAAGAAAATGTAGGACTAATGAACCAAGTATTTGGAGAATAGAACTAATCACATAAACTTGGTTGAGAAATTCATTATCCTCCCATGCTTGCTAGAAAAAGTGGACAACATTCCCATTAATGAACTCTATGGATTAATGGCTATGGAATTTAGTGAAATTTTTCCATACATACATAAAGAGAGTGTGATTGCATACATAATTCAACATTTACTCACCATAAAGAAACTAACCAAAAATTGAATGAAAAAATGTAGGACTAATGAACCAAGTATTTGAAGAATAGATGTCATCACATAAACTTGGTTGAGAAGTTCATTATCCTCCCATGCTGGCGAGAGAAAGTGGACCACATTCCCATTAATGAAATCTAGAGATTAATGGCTATGGCATTTAGTGAAATTTTTTCCATACATACATAAAGAGTGTGATTGCATACATAATTCAACACTATGTGGTAGATCCAACAAATGATCAAAGTTTCCTTAAAGATATGATTTACCAAATGATTAAATGATGAAATATGTTTATTGTGAAATTAGCTAATGTTAATCCCATGGTGGATTATGATTTATTCTTTAAAAGGGGTAATTTTACTAAGACTTATTATCTTATCAATGATCGTGTACAAGGGTTCAAGAGTAATTTGACTATTCAACCAATTAATGATTAAGTAGAATAAAATAATTTCATACAGTGAGTTGAGGTTGAAAAGTCGTAGGGAAGGTGAATGGAAGTGAAGAAGAATAGTTGGAAAAGCAAGAATGAAAAGAGTCATTCGTCAAAGTTGTAAATAAATATATCTTGTAAAGAGTGGGATTTTATTCTCTCTTATTTTAAGTTATCTTCTTAGAAGATAAAAGGGCTAACATTGATGGAATAAATACAATTCATGTGATATATGGATGTTAGTCATATTCTTTATGTGATTGTTGCAATTTCATTTGAATGTATATGCTTAGCTAACATGGACTATTATATTTGGTTTAATTTTGTGCATCCAGTGTATTATGCAATCGCTTCCTTGTCATCGTTGTAGCATGTGTTTTATGGAATTGGGCAATCCACAAGCTAATACATTTATTTATTATGTATAGAGAATGGTTATGAATTAATCTTTCTTTTCATTACATATAATGACATTATTTAATTAATTTTCTTTATTTTAGGATAGGTTGAATGTTATACTACAGTTATGCATTATTGTTTAAATACTAAACTAAAATTATGGTAAATGGTGTCACAAATTGGAGGAATCACTTTAATGGAGAAACTTTTAATTGGGTTGTTTTGCTTAGTAATCCTATATGATTGACAAGGGTAAAAAATATGCATCAACATATTGGAATTAGAAAGAGGGTAGACAACAAGCTAACTCATATGGATCCATTATTTTCATAGATACATTAATAGCTCATGGTTCCACTCCAAATTCCTACATGGAAAGATAATGCTACTTTCTATTGCAAGGACCATTGTATAACCTTCCAAGATAGGCAACGAATATCTTATTGAAGTTTAATGATGAAGAAAAAATGACTACATTTAAACATAATAGAAATTATGAATCTAAATTGTGCTTATTGAATATTGTTCAAGAAGATCTTGTTTGTAGGTTATTTCCTTCCATTGTCAAAGGTAAATTTCAATATTGGTACAGTGTATTACTTATTCAATCAATCCAAGTTTGGAAATAGTTCAGATATATTTTTTAGATATCTTATGGTGCTTATCCTCGAGTGATTGAATTATTTCAAGAATTATGTGCTATGTGAAAATAAGATAAATAATTTGTATGAAATTTCATTACAATGTTGTGGCTAATGTTGTATTGGTTATGTGAGAACATAAGCCCCCATTGTGATTGGTCGATGAATTTTATTTATGGTCTATTCATGTTATCACCACTTTATTCAGTAGGTTGAAGGACATGAATTTTATTTATGGTCTATTCATGTTATCACCACTTTATTTAGTAGGTGGAAGGAAATTGACAATGTAGATTTGTCATATGAAGAAGTCGAGATGATTGGAAAATAATTGCAAGTATATACTATGATTATAATTTTAGCTCCAGATTTTAATGAATCTCAAGTGACAAAGTTACTTCTTTAAATCCATTAATACATAAAAAGAAAAAAATGATTAATAATAAAAAAATTAAATCTAAATTGTTACAAGAGAAAAAAAATAGTAGAGTGAATAGCAATCTATAAAGTGATTTAAGTATAACTCTTGAAAACATAAAACATAAGTGGAAATCTCTATGAAGAAACATAAAAAAAAATCATGGTAACATAGGGGAAAAAAATATTGTAGTAGACCATTACAATGAAGTAACTTTTAATGCCATTTCACTCCTCTTGCTCATAAATAGTTTGGCATATCATCAATGTGTATGTGTTGTGTTATATTAGATCAATGGATTTTTAGGTTATTATTCTTGTTTTAAGAAGAATATTGCAATATGCAATCTGAAAATGAATTATTATTTTTCAAAGAATTATCATTTTTAAATTTACATTCATCATCTAAGAAAAACATTGAGGTTACAATAAATATGATTTGAATTCTTTGAATGGAGAGGATGAAACAATTGATGCTTTCTTAATATTATTTTGCAATCCCTCTCTTCTGAAAATAATCAACCTAAAATGATTAAATCATACAACCTAGACTGTGAAATACTTCAATCAATTAATCATATAACTTAGATTATAAAATACTTCAATCAATTAGTGTTGAAATCCTTGTAGGGAAAGAAAATATGAAATAGTTGAAAAAATTTATCACTTACACTCAATATAAAATGGAGGCGATCATAATTTTCTTTTTTTTGGTTTTTATTAATTTGTTGATGGATCACGAATGAGACAACGCTCTGGTTAGGGTTTCGTCTCTGTTCGCCTTAGCTGTCTTCCATGGCCGTGCCAGGAGGAGGGGAACCGTCACCCCCTCCTTCTCCTGCTTCTTCTTTTCGCAAGCTTCTAGCCACCCAAGGTAAGAAGCTCCCCCCTGTGGATCCCCCTAGCTTCGCCAAGAAGCTCGATTCAATACCTGAAATTGATTTGCCCCCGGACCATCTAATGAGGGTAGCAGTTTCCCTAAAAGAACAAGGACTAGTTGGACAATTCATGGGGCTCTGGCCGTCAGCTCGAACCACAGACAACTGGATTCAAAGGAATTGGAGACCTCTGATAAAAAATAGTGTAACCTGCTATGCAGTGGGAAGAGGATTCTTCATCTTTGAATTCATTTCTCAGGAAGATAGGGATCTCATCTTCAGGAATGGGCCGTAATTTAGGGGCACTCAAGGGCTTTATCTGAATCACTGGACTCCTAGCTTCAATCCAACTCTAGAAGTTCCTAAGGACATTCTAGTCCAGGTCAGGCTACCCAATCTACCAATCCACTGCTAGAACCCCTCCTCACTTCTAGCAATCAGGAACGGGTTGGGACAATACATCGACAGAGCAGACCCTAGAGACCAATACTCATGTGCACAAATCTGCATGGAAGTCGATCTGGAGGAGGGACTTCCTGAAGCGATCAAACTCAAGGTCGACGACTGGCAGCATTACCAAAAGTTGGACTATGGACAACTCTCGTTCAAATGCAAGGGATGTCATGAATATGGACATTTCCATAGGAACTACCCTAAAAACCCAAACATGGAGAAAGAAAATGGAGAAGGCTGGCAACAACCAAGAAAAGGAAGATCCAACTCCAAAACTAAAGGCCCAAGGAACGAAAAGACAACCCCCACACAACCCAGGGGTCCAGGAAATAAATCAGACACAAGGGAAGAGAACACCTTCAGAATACTGGCTCAAGAACCTGTAGAGAAAACAGCAGAAGAAAACACACAGGAGGAATCCCCAACTGAAGATATGCATGAAAATCCAACCCTCGAAGTTATAGAAACCCACTCGCCAGCAAAAGAAGGAAGAGAAATGCAAATCCCCCCCAAGAAAGGACGCAAGACCAGACATAGAGTAAGGTGAGGTCTCATCAGATAAAGAGTATAAAGGTGCAATTGATGCCCTGGCCACACCAAAGAAAATAGGAAGAGGTAGGAAATCTAAGAAGGAAGAAAGAGACAAAGAAACCTACAAAGATGTCCTGAAGGGATCACAACCAACAATCAGACAACTAATCAATGTCAGACATATCAGGAAGCACACCAAGGCCTCCCAAGGAGGCCATTCATCCCCCCAAGGTAATTAATGAAACTAACTTCCTGGAATTGCAGGGGATTCAGAAGCAAAAGGAAAGAAGAAGCACTTAAGGACATCATAAGAGCCTCAAAATCAGATATCCTACTCCTCCAGGAGACCAAGATGGGTAACCAAGACTTACTCAAAGCAACAACTATCCTATGGAGAATAAGCCAAGGAATAGCAAAAAGCACAAGAAGTGCCTCAGGCGGGTTAGGCACCCTGTGGAACACTATGACGTTTGATCTGATCAACTCTGAAACGAGCATGCATTGCATCCACACCAAACTCCTTCACAAGACAACGGGCCGACTAGTAAGTCTCTTCAATATCTATGTACCACACCTGTTGACGGAAAAAAGAAAGTGTTGGGAGACCCTAAAAGACTATTTATTGCAAAATGATCTATACAATAACATAATTGGGGGAAATCTAAATGTGACCTTAGCTTTAGATGAAAAAAAAGGTGGCTCCATTGTGCGAGACCCAGCAAGAGAGTCGGTGGAAGATCTAATTTCAGATTGGGATCTAGAAGATATCAACCCTACTAAAGGAAAATACACGTGGACAAACAAAAGGATAGGACCAGGGCATATAGTAGCCAAGCTGGATAGATTCCTCGTCCAAAGATCCTTCTTGATTCTGGGCCTCACTCCCACCTCTTCGATCTTTCCTCACAGTGTGTCAGATCACAAGCCCATCCTCTTAGAAATTTTGTGTGACATAAACCATGGGCCCATACCTTTCAGATTTAGCTCAACTTGGCCCCAAGATAAAGACTTCCTAAAGCTAGTGACCAAAGTCTAGAATGGCATAGTAAGAGGCTCGACCTTCTCTGTGTGGGAAGAAAAACTCAGAAGATTAAAGACAACGCTAAAAACTTGGGCAAAAGGTCAGACAAATCCAATTAAAAGTCGTTAAGAATCCCAAAAGCAGCTAGGGAACCACCAACTAGAAATGGAAAATCATGAGATCACCCAAGAATGATTGCAACAAGAAGACCATCTACAAAGGCAATGGCACAAGGCTTGCCGTGAGGAATAAAATTATTGGAGATAGAAATCCAGAAGCCTTTGGCTGGAAGAAGAAGATAGAAACATGATCTACTTCCACAAGCAAGCTGAGGCAAGAAAGCAATTTAAAAAAGTAACAAAAATTCAAGTTCAAAATCAAACAATCACGGATCTGGAAGGCATTAAAGTAGCGACAACTGAAGCCTTCGAAGAACTCTATACTGAAACACAAAGGACTGATATAGACCCCAAAGAGTACCTTCTCTCCCTTATCCCAAAACTCATAAAGGAAGACATCAACAACAACCTAACTAAGGAAGTTACTCAACAAGAAATAAAGGAGGCATTGGACCAAATGATTCTTGACAAAGCCCCAAGCCCATATGGCTTCACAACAAGATTCTACCAGCAAAGCTGGGATATAATAAAATCATATCTAACGAAGTTGATCTGGAAATCTCAAACTTGCAACAAACTAGGAGGTGGAACGAATTCGACCTTCCTGGCGTTGATTCCAAAAGAAAAAGGAGCAATCAGCTTCGATAGATTTCGGCCAATCTCCCTCTACAATACAAGCTAGAAAATCCTCACAAAAATAATAGCCAATAGAATCAAAACAATTATTCCTATAATCATCCCCGAAAACCAAGGAGGATTCATCAAAGGCAGACACATAGTATATAACATCATCCTAGTGCAAGAGGCCCTGCGCTCAAGCATCCGGAGGAAAGACAAAGGTATGATAATAAAACTTGATCTCACCAATTCTTTTGATAGAGTAAGACATAATTTTTTATTTAAAGTCATGGAAAATTTTGGGTTCGCCCCAGCTTTTGTAAACTGGATCAAAGCGTGTATTGGGTCACCTTGGATAGCCCCTCTTGTGAATGGGAGGGTAACTAAGTTCTTTCAAGCTTCCATAGGACTCCGACCAGGCTGCCCCCTCTCTCCCCTCCTCTATGAAATTCAAGCCTCAGTACTGAGCTTCCAACTAGAGCACGACCAGAATCACAACAATCTCCATGGTTTGAGAATAGTGCCAGGGGTAAAGGACATAAATCATGCCCAATTTGTGGACGACACTCTGCTAATGGGAGGTGCGAGATTACAAACAACAAGGAAATTCAATAATGAATTAGCGGCTTACACAGAAATCTCAGGAAGTGTCATAAGCCCTACTAAAAGCAAGATCTATGGTTGGAATATAACACCAAATGAAATTTTGGAGATCACCAGGGTACTTGGAATGGAAGGCTGTACCAAATGGGATGCCTTTAAATACCTAAGAGTCCCAATCTTCAACTCCACCCCAAGAATCTCACACTGGAATTTGATGATAGACAAGATAAAGAACAAGATAACTTCCTGGGGAGCAAGCTGGTTAAATCTGGCAGGTAAAGTGGTCCTAATCAAGGCCATCCTTGCCAACATTCCAATCTATCAAAGCTCTTTGCTTCTGGCCCTTGCCTCCATAATACAAAAAATTGAAGCAATGTTCAGAAGGTTCCTATGGGAAGGATGGAAACAGTCAGGGAGAAAGTTGAATCTAATAAGCTGGGAAAAAATCTCTAAACCAATCCTGGAAGGCGGTCTCAACTTAAAAAATGCACATGTTCAAAATATGGCGCTAGGGGCAAATATGCTTTGGAACCTAACNAACCACCGGGAAGCCAACGTGGAGTAAAAAAACGTTATGGAAAAAGTGCTTTAGGGGTCCAAGGGAAAGATGTATAGAGCACCCAATTCTTGAGAAAAGAGGCTCCCCAATCTTCCCGCTCTATCAGAAGACTATGCCCCATTTCAAACCTCATCTCACTTGGGTGCCAGGCAATGGGAAAAAAATCAATATTTGGCAGGACTCAATCATGGGAGATCCTCCCATTGGGTTGAGACATGATCTAGATCGACTCAAAGAATGGATGGTCACTCAAAATTTAAACACTCTTTGGGACATCTCAATTTGGGGGAACGATGAGCACAAGATGTGGCTAAGGTGGGGAATTGCTAACAAACCCCCTAATTTAGAAGAAGACTGGAACGCCCTGAAGCTCTGCCTCCAAGGTAAATCCCCACTCAAAAAAAGGGGAAAAGACAAATGAGGTTCGGGAACGAGCTCAAGGACATACACCACTGCAGTAGGGTATCAGTTCACAAACACCCACCCCAATGTCCCTCCAAACCCAACAATTTGGAAAGCAATTTGGACCTCCAAGTCCATCCCAAAGATTGACATGTTTATTTGGACTCTGGATTGCAGAAGCATTCTAACGGGAGAAAACCTAAGAAGAAGGGGGTGGGAAGGCCCTAATAGATGCCTGCTCTATCTTAGAGAAGAATAAACCACAGACCATCTTCTACTAAATTGTTCCTACTGCAAAGAAGTCTGGTAGTTGGCTCTGGGACTACAGAGTGTCGTCATCACACCCCAAGATACGAGCAACCTTCTCCAAAATTGGGATTCCTTCTGCCCTTTCCAGACTGAGAAAAAAGGCCAAATATCCACTYTGTGGAGAGTCCTCCCCAAATTCATCCTCTGGAAAATATGGCTGGAGTGAAACAATAGACTTTTCAGGGAACTCAAAAGAAGTCCAGCCCAAGTTCAACCAAGATACAGGCCTATTTTGGTGAAAGCACTCCCTACTTCTGCCAAACAAAAAATTCTAGCATTCTAGAGTTGGAAGAGGAACAATGGTTGGTGCAGTTTAAAATTCAAGACCAGGGGGGAAAAAAGGACAACAGCTCTAGCCAAGAAGCCTAGGAAATACGAAAGGAGAAACAAGATTTTGAAGACTGGAAGACAAAGGAAAAGAAACATATTTTTTCCTTTGACGAGGCATCCAAAGGGAACCCAAGCTTGGCAGGTGGAGGAGGGATTCTAGGAATCCCCACCAGATCAATGAAGCTAAGCTTCACCCGGGGGCTCGGAACTGAAACTAACAACAGAGCAGAATACCTAGCCCTCTGGCAAGGGCTCATTCAAGCAATTAGTCATAGCGTTCAAGATCTGGTAATAATTGGGGACTCCTGGATAGTAATCAAAGCCTTAATCCACCAAAGCAAACTCAAAATTGCAAAACTCAATAACCTCCTGGAGAAAATCCAACTCCTCCTTGGGAATTTTTGGTCTTATAAGCTTTATCATGTCTTACAAAACCTAAACGAGCAAGCAGACGCCGAGACCAATAAAGGAGTCCTCTTGACTATTGGAACCATGCAACTTAATGGAACAATGTCCACAGTGGATCTGCCATGACTCCAGAGAGAAATCCCATAAAAAAAGTAAAGTCATGAGTTGGAAAGGGAAAGGCAGCATGAAAGAAGGATTTGAGCAAATCCAAAGTGCAACATAACAAACGCGCTACAGGAAAACGCAAGTGGACAGAAGGTACAACCCAGTGCATCATTCAATCGTTGATTTTCTCTAGGGAGGAGACAGAGCAACAGGTCGCCCATCCCCTTCAGATCACATGAATCGTTTAGGGGATTCGACTTGGGAGGAGACTAAGCTTAAATCAGGGAGAGGAACTCAGCCCTCCATACCAACCTCACGTAGAGACAACCAAGAAGGAATTTGTCCCAGCTATGAGAGGATCGAGCGCAACAGCAGGTCGCAAGGAGAAGAGAAGAAGTCGCCGAAGATGGCTTCCAACTTGGGAAGCAAGCCAAGCACAGAAGAAAGGCTTAACACAATGGACGTCGCTCTGGAAAATTTAAAGCAAATGTTGAACTACCAGTTGGACTTTCTTCAAAATCTGGACATAGACGCAGGAAGAAGATTGGAGACGCTGGAAGGGGACATTACCACCACAAAATTTGAGATCACTGAGGAGCTTGAAAAACTCCATAAAGAACTCAAGGACCCTAAGAAAGAATTCGAGACTAGAATCACCTAGCTGGAGGAAAAAATGGTTCAGCTAAACAATGAATGGAAGTGAGATCCAGAGAAGTAAATTAGCATTTCAAGTCACAAAAGGGAGTTCTACAATTTCTCAGCAAGGATGGCATTTTGTATAGAAGCCTCTGCTGTAAATAAATTTGTAAAACTTCCCACCCCTGGAAGGTTAGTATAGCCTCCAGGACTGTATTCGACTAGTAGAGCGTGGCTCACCATAGTTGTAACAGAACCAGTGTCTTTGCCACTGCCTTTCTTAATTAAAATCCATTAATTAATCTTTTCAAAAAAAAAATGGAGGCGATCATAATGTATGAAATCAATTATCAAGTAACACAAACTTCCTTCCATGTCATTTTGAGTTTGAAAATTATGATATGGTCACATTATGGATGTATTCATTCTTCAACCAATTTTTTTCATGAAATTATATCTGACATCAATTACTTTGATTCTTGACCAAGAGATTTATGCATTCTCAAGTTTTCCAATCTTGCATTGCATTACATATCGATCTATACCCATCCCATCCCATACATGAATTTTATTTTAGGTACCAGTTGCCTCCTTCAATGGTTAGACTGAATTTATGCATACAAATGATGAGTTGTATATTGGTGTAGTTTGAGTGTAATTTAGATTAACTCCCTTTGATCTCATATAATAGTTTTTTCTTTGATGTTTTACTTTAATTATTATCGAATTCATAGAGTAGTTTATTTTCATGCTTTCAATTAGTTTCCAATTTAAATTTTTTATTTTTCTTAGACTTGTGATTTCATGATTTAGTTTTCTTTCTTAGAATTCAATGTGTTTCCCTTTAACATATTTGATATGGTTTTTTATTGATTATGATATTGAGGTAAAATGAATTTTTCTATTGGTCATAGAGAACAATCATAGTTTTTTATGTACCTTATATTTGAAAATTCTATCACACACAAGATATCCAAGAATAAGATACAAAAACTCATTTACTTATATCAAAATACTCTTAAATTATGGAACACCTTCTAATGATCCTTTTATAAAATGAATCCACTCTTATTCACTTGAATGTTAATGTGGGGTCACCTCTCAATGTGTTAAGCTCCAAATACAATATATTTCACTCCATAGACAACACAAGAATATAGAGAGGACCCTTATGGTAGGGTAACACCATCAAATATTCCTTATGGAAGGGTTTACTCCACAAGCCATTATTGTACAATACAACATCCAACACATCTCAATACAATGATACTTGTGTGTATTTATTTTTTCTCATGAGTATTACTTGGGGTTTATGCCAACTACTCTCATTATTATATTAATCATTATAACTACCTAGTGGGTCTATTTATTACCCATCAACTACCAAGTGGACCTAGTCCATGATTATTGCCACATTATATTCATTATTAGCTTGGGTACCACCATCAATACCCCATATTATCCTCCCTTTGTACATAGTTAATGGAAGATCTCGAGATTTTGAAGTAACTCTCACCTTGATTGTTCTTACATTTTAGCTATATTAACAAGAAAACTTATTGGAAGATTCCATTCACACACACTAAACTAGTAGATCATGTGAAAAGTGAAAATCAGAATTCTATGTATGAAAAATCTAAATGGGATACTTTCAATACCTTATCATGGCTAAGCTTAGATAAATCCAAGTAGAATGTGATCAAATCTATCAAGGCTATCAAGGGTGGATTCTTTCCACCATCAAATTTCCAACCAATATATAAAAGGAAAAAGTAGAGAAAGTAAATTAAGTTAAAGTGGGGTGATGTAGGAAACCTCTACCAATGTAGGAAACCTCTACCAAGGCTATAGACACCTAATTGAAAATAGAGTAATGCCTATGATGCCTTGGTGATTACATTGAGGCTATAAAATATTGCAAGTAGTGGAGAAACATCCAAAGTATAATTACTCTATGCAAGTGGGAAATTTTCACACCCCAAATCTAAACATGCACTAGGATTATGGCTATAACCTTCATCATTGACTCGTGCTAGAGTTTAAAAATATTATCAAATTTCTTCTTCTACTCAAGTGTTAAGTTTTTCAACATGGCTCATGAGAATGATCATTGGTTCCCTTGCAAGGAAATCTTGTAGTGAATCTTATTGTGTTTCAATCCTTAGACTTCCATGAAAAGTAGACAAATTTAATTTTTCCTTCTTATTCGTCACTCAATGACTTTTATCATATATTATGATTTCTCCTATTGTGTCACCATTTGTTGATTCTCACAATAGAAACTAGGTCCTTTGGACTAGGACCTTCCAATTTGTTTTGGTTTTACTAATCGTATCTTACTATCCTTTCTGACTAAATATTCTAAGACAATAAATGCTAGTAGGTAATTTTAATTTCTTTTATTAATTTTCATTGTTGACTCTATTACTTGAATTTCCCTTGATTTCTTGTAATAAGATGGCTAGGATTGAACACTACTTTGACTTTAATTCAACGAATATATTAAGATTGATGGATTCTTGAGCCTCCTTTGATTGATTTATGCATTGGGGGCGTGACAAAGTGTGATTTCTCACAATGATGGTTTGAAGATGTTTATGACTTATTAGTGAATGGTGTATTACAATTATAAGTGCATCACATATAATATGCATTAAATAAAAACATGCTTAAGTTTCAAGTGCAAATGGACAATGACATACCAATCATTCACATCATAAGAAATAGGTCAATCAAGGTTATGCTGCATAGGCATTAGATGACTCGCTACTATTAAAGGCATTTACTGACATTGTTTAAACACGTCATTGGGCTATGTTAATTAACATTTATACGATTCCTATGAATCATTTCATAATCTTAACCAATACACAATCTCTCTTTACAAAAAAATCTAGTAAATATAATTGGTAATGAGGAATAATGAACGCAAATTGAGTTAGGAATAAGAATATTTAAGCCGTAGAAGGGCACAATGATGGATTGTTTTCAACTATTAACCATTTTACTTACTAAATGTAGTATTGGTTTGTGGAACATAACAATATTCAATTTCATAAATAAAATACACTTTATATCCTTAAAAATCAAGGGAAAGTGGAAAGTTGTATTCTTATCATGGGTACAGAAACTCATATGCCAAGCTTGTTAATCATGGTAGGTAGAGTGCACCCATATTGATCAATGCATAGATTATTTTTCTATCACTCATATTTTTTCATTGTAGTTGTCGGATGTCACTTCTATAGAAGATATCTAAGCATTTAATGTTATCTAAATAATTACAGTTTGTCATTTAAAATATAGAGATCTTATATAGTAGTGTCATTGATCCAACAAGGCTCATACAATTTTAGGAAAATTTTAAGGATTTGTACTTATATTAATATTAAAGTGTAGAAATCTTGGTAAATATTATTAATTTTTAAAATGCTAGCCATAAAATGTTTAGTGATATTTTTGTAAAAATATTCAAATTTCCAAGTATTTTATATAGTTTCTAAGAAAATTGGTGAATTTTAGAGAAAAAACACTTTTATCCTCAACAATCTAGGTGAATCATTTTAGAAAAAATGGGAATTGTCAAATCTTGTTTTTTGGAAATAAAAATGTAAAATTAACCTATTGGAGAAATTTAACTTCTAATTTTTTTTGTGATGAAATTGTGTTTTGATCCAAGAGGCCTCCCAAAATTCCATATTAATAGTACGCAATCCAAGATGCAATGTAGAGATATAAATATTCCTTGATCCATTATGTGATGTTTGATGGATGTTTTTCATTGCATATGCTAGATACCAAAATTGCACTTCGTGATGTATTACAATGGCGCATCAAGGAATGAGAAATGCAATTTAGATAAGTTAAATCTAGGATTTATACTTTCCGTTTCATCCCAATGGGAAAAATTCATAAGAGATATATTGTAGTTGAGGGAATGATGCGATTTCCCTCAAGAAGGTAAATCACTTTGGCCAAGTAGCTACAACAATGTATCAAGTGGTATATTTTACCTTGTGGGGCCTCACCCAATATCTCATCAACTAAGAACATGTCTAAGAAGATAAAATAAATAATTGAAGGTGTTGCAACAACACACCAAGACACCAAGTGATATGTTTTTCCTTAAGGAGTCTTGTTGGACCCCATATCAATGAATAARATACCAAGGAATGATMACATATTAGTGGAGGAGATGTAGTAGGGMATTGTTKATGTTTAGATTAGTTAAGATCCAAATAGMAACCTCACRAGGACAAAATATTCCCCYGCATTTTTACAGAGGTGGTATTCCTCTATTATAATATGAAATATATATCTTGATATTTGAAATATTAAAATAGGGGAATACTTTAAAGAAACCCCAATCTTTATCACTCAACAAAATACTACTAATTGAAAAATAATATATTCACAAAGAAAATTCATGAGAAGAGGACCAAGAATCTTTGAAATATTAGAATACAATATACACAAAATATTGTATAGAAATAAAATAACCATTATATTAAAAATAATATAATTCTCACATCAATGAGAGTATCATAAATTTGATCACATTCACCAGAAGGAAAGACACAAGCAGGGATGATTTTAGAGGCTAAATTTCGCTCATGGGCTAATTTTCCATGGTTTTTCCACAAACGAGATTCGCTATTTTAAAAATGATTCGACCAAATTCTATAGGATAAAGTTATTTTACCTTAAAAATCACCAAAATTTTATAAAAACTATATAAAATACTTATAAATTTGATTATTTTTAAAAACATAGCGCCAAACATTTATAGTTGACATATGAAGGATTAGTAATATTTGCCAATGTTTCTACATTTTAAAATAAATTTCCATCCTTAAAATCATCCATGGACACAAGTCCACAATTGAGTGAACTTTAAAAGAGTGTTTCATTCAAAAAAATAAGAGAGAATATGATAGTTTCACTTCAAACATCCCATGATAAATAAATAATTTGAGAAATCACTGAAATTACACCCCAAAGTAGTTCTCTTGGGAGTTCAAGAAAAACAATATTCTTAATAGTCTATTTTTAAATAAATAAAATGATAGCATTCATCCAAATGGACTAGGATGGGGCTCCTATGGACCATAAAACGAAAGTGGAACATGGTTGAACCTAAAAAGAAGAAAGAAGGAGACGATCAGAAACCAGTTAAGTTTTTTCAAGAACAAGAAGAAAAAACTAGATGATTCCTAAATGAGAAGAGAGAAAGAATATAGAAATTATGAAAGATGTGATCAAATCACTGTGATGGATCTCTCTTTCTCTCTCTCTCTCTCTCTCTCTCTCTCTCTCTCCCCTTGCCAAGCTGCCTTTTGTATTCTCCTTTTTTGGGATTCCTTGACTGGTTGTAACTGCCTTTTCTTGATCTAGTTCAATTATTTTGATGAAGGCATTATTTAACCAATTTTCAATATAATCTCTCATAGGCGCACTAGTTATCTCGTGCCTTAATATTATATTAAATAATGAATTTTCCAGATCTTGGAAATCATTTGAAAGTTAACGTAAAGTATCTTCAATGTCTTCATTATTGTTTACATAGTTTAACCAACTTTCAATTTCTAACTCTGAATCCTCAATCAAATTATTAAACCTTTCGGCTAATGCAAATTTCAGTAATTCCAATTTTCTTCAAATTGTTCCTTTGTCATAAATATATAATTTAATATAAAATTTGGGTCTTAAAATTCTCTATTTGTTCCACCTATATTCAACTCAATTAATTTTAAATATGATTCTCACTCAATTAATTTTAAATATGATTCTCTCCATTTGACACTTAAAGTTTCAGAATCAACCAATATTTATTTTGAACACTTTATTCTTTTAATCCAACATGCTTTGAGTTGTTTAATGTGAACTGTGGAATACAAGTCTTCTTCTTTTCTTTTCAATTCACTCATATTTGAAACTTTCATAAAAAAGGTGGTAACAACTCCTTTATAAAATTCCTCATCATTTTCTAGGTTGGCTTGTAGGTACTTCCTCGAGTTTGTCATCCTTGATCCTAAAGAAATAAAAAAAATTGCCAGTTCTCAAGTCTCAAGGACTAGAGACATTATTTTCTTAATATTTTATGCAATATATTTTCTAATAGAAACAAGTAAGCTTGATGTTCTTCTCAATCTCAAACTATATTTTGGTGTTCTGTCAAAGTTCTTCCTAGGTTGCTTTGTAGCAATTAGGTTGGAAAATATGGGTAGAGGCACTAGAGCACTCTCTAGTTCTTTGATTCATTTTTTCAAGGTGGAATTTTCATTATCCATTTCATCAACAAAAATTTTAAGGGATTCCCCTATAGCTTTGTGGATCCATACAATTGTGGAAGGTGGAACCCCATTGAGATCAAATTATAAACAAGATTTTCCTTAAACTTTTTATTTCTGAATGAACCTTTTCAATGACCAATTTCTTTGTAGTATTAACTAGCAGAGCACTATGAAAGTT
>JASDQU010736641.1:232024-246941 GCA_032191745.1 Picea mariana | reverse complement strand
TGGGAAGAGGATTCTTCATCTTTAAATTCATTTCTCAGGAAGATAGGGATCTCATCTTCAGGAATGTGCCGTACTTTATGGGCACTCAAGAAATTTATCTGAATCACTGGACTCCTAGCTTCGATCCATCTCTATAAGTTCCCAAGGACGCTCCAGTCTAGGTCAAGCTACCCAATCTACCAATCCACTGTTGGAACCCCTCCTCGCTTCAAGTAATCGGGAACAGTGGACCCTAGAGACCAATACTCATGCACACAAATATGCATGGAAGTTGATCTGGAGGAGGGACTTCCTGAAGCGATCAAACTCAAGGTCAGCGACTGGCAGCATTACCAGAAGCTGGACTACGAACAACTCCCATTCAAATGTAGGGGATGTCAGGAATACGGACATTTCCAGAGGAACTTCCCTAAAAACCCAAACATGGAGAAAGAAAGTGGAGAAGGTTGGCAACAACTAAGAAAAGGAAGATCCAACTCCAAAACTAAAGGCCCAAGGAATGAAAAGACAACCCCCGCACAACCCAGGGACCCAGAAAATAAATCAGACACAAGGGCAGAGAACACCTTCAGAATATTGGCTCAGGAACCTGCAGAGAAAACAGTAGAAGAAAACACACAGAAGGAATCCCCAACCAAAGATATGTGTGAAAATACCACCCCTGAAGTCAGAGAAACCCACTTGTCGACAGAAGAAGAAAGGCAATGCCAATCCCCCCCAAGAAAGGACGCAGGACCAAACATAGAGGAAGGTGAGGTCTCGTCAGATAGCGAGTACGAAGGTGCAAGTGATGCCCTGGCCACACCAAAGAAAAAAGGAAGAGGTAGGAAATCTAAGAAGGAAGAAAGAGACAAAGAAACCTACCAAGATGTCCTAAAGGGATCGCAAGCAACAATCAGACAACTAATCAATGTCAGACAGACAAGGAAGCACTCCAAGGCCTCCCAAGGAGGCCATTCATCCCCCCAAGGTAATTAATGAAACTAACTTCCTGGAATTGCAGGGAATTCATAAGCAAAAGGAAAGAAGATGCACTTAAGGACATCATAAGAGCCTCAAAATCAGATATCCTACTCCTCCAAGAGACCAAGATGGACAACCAGGACTTACTCAAAGCAACAACTATCCTATGGAGAATAAGCCAAGGAATAGCATAAAGCACAAGAGGTGCCTCAGGTGGGTTAGGCACCCTGTGGAACACTATGACGTTCGATCTGATCAACTCTAAAACAAGCATGCACTATATCCACACCAAACTTCTTTACAAGGCAACAGGTTGTCTGGTAAGTCTCTTCAATATCTATGTACCACACAGTTAACAGAAAAAATAAAGTGTTGGGAGACCCTAAAAGACTATTTATTGCAAAATGATCTAAACAATATCATTATTGAGGGGGATCTAAATGTGACCCTAGATTTAGATGAAGAAAAAGGTGGCTCCATTGTGCGAGACCCAGCAAGAGAGTGAAGATCTAATTTCAGATTGGGATCTAGAAGATATCAAGCCTACTAACGGAAAATACATGTGGACAAACAAAAGGATAGGACCGGGGCATATAGCAGCCCGACTAGATAGATTCCTCGTCCAAAGCTCCTTCTTGCTTCTGGGCCTTACTCCCATCGCTTCGATTCTTCCTCATAGTGTGTTAGATCACAAGCCCATCCTCTTAGAAATTTCGTGTGACACAAACCATGGGCCCATACCTTTCAAATTTAGCCCAACTTGGCCTCAAGACAAAGACTTCCTAAAGCTAGTGACCAAAGTCTGGAATGGTACAATAAGAGGCTCAACCTTCTATGTGTGGGAAGAAAAACTCAGAATATTAAAGACAACGCTAAAAACTTGGGAAAAAGGTTAGGAAAATCCAATTAAAACTCGTCAAGAAGCCCAAAAGCAGCTAGGGATCCATCAACTGGAAATGGAAAATTAGGAGATCACCCAAGAATGCTTGCAACAATAAGAACAACTACAAAGGAAATGGCACAAGGCTTGTCATGAGGAAGAAAATTATTGGAGACAGAAATCCAAAAACCTTTGGCTGGAAGCAAGAGATAAAAACATGAGCTACTTCCACAAGCAAGTTGAGGCAAGGAAGCAATTTAAAACAGTAACATAAATTCAAGTTCAAAATCAAACAATCAGAGATCCGGAAGGCATTAAAGTAGCAACAACTGAAGCCTTCAAAGAACTCTATACAGATACGCAAAGGACTAATATAGACCCCAAAGAGTACCCTCTCTCCCTTGTCCCAAAACTCATCAAGGAAGACATCAACAATAGCCTAACTAAGGAAGTTACTCAACAAGAAATAAAGGAGGCACTGGACCAAATGAATCCTGACAAAGCCCCATGCCCATATGGCTTCACAGCAAGATTCTACCAGCAAAGCTGGGATATAATAAATAAGATCTAACGAAGATGATCCGGAAATCTCAAACTTGCAGCAAACTAGGAGGTGGAACAAATTCAACCTTCCTGGCGTTGATTTTGAAAGAAAAAGGATCAACCAACTTCGATAGATTTCGACCAATCTCCCTCTGCAATACAAGCTATAAAATCCTCACAAAAATGATAGCCAACAAAATCAAAACTATTCTTCCTATAATCATCCCCGAAAACCAAGGAGGATTCATCAAAGGCAGACACATAGTAGATAACATCATCCTAGTGCAAGAGGCCCTGCACTCAAGCAGCCAGAGGAAAGACAAAGGTATGATAATAAAACTTGATCTCGCCAATGCTTTTGATAGAGTAAGACATAATTTTTTATTTAAAGTCATGGAAAATTTTGGGTTCGCCCCAGCTTTTGTAAACTGGATCAAAGCGTGTATTGGGTCACCTTGGATAGCCCCTCTTGTGAATGGGAGGGTAACTAAGTTCTTTCAAGCTTCCATAGGACTCTGACAAGGCTGCCCCCTCTCTCCCCTCCTCTATGCAATTCAAGCCTCAGTATTGAGCTTCCAACTAGAGCACGGCCATAATCACAACAATCTCCATGGTTTGAGAATAGTGCCAAGGGTAAAGGACATAAATCATGCCCAATTTGTGGATGACACTTTGCTAATGGGAGGTGTGAGTTTACAAACAACAAGGAAATTCAAGAATGAATTAGCGGATTACACATAAATCTCAGGAAGTGTCATAAACCCTACTAAAAGCAAGATCTATGGTTGGAATATAACACCAAATGAAATGCTGGAGATTGCCAGGGTACTTGGAATGGAAGGTTGTACCAAATGGGATGCCTTTAAATACCTAGGAGTCCCAATCTTCAACTCCACCCCAAGAACCTCACACTGGAATTTGATGATCGACAAGATAAAGAACAAGATAACTTCCTAGGGAGCGAGCTAGTTAAATCTAGCAGGTAAAGTGGTCCTAATCAAGGTCGTCCTTACCAGCATTCCAATCTATCAAAGATCTTTGCTTCTGGCCCATGCCTCCATAATACAAAAAATTGAAGCAATGTTTAGAAGGTTCCTACGGGAAGGTGGGAAACAGTCAGGGAAAAAGCTGCATCTAATAAGCTAGGAAAAAATCTCTAAACCAATCCTAGAAGGCAGCCTCAACTTCAAAAATGCACATGTTCAAAATCTGGCACTAGGGGCAAAGATGCTTTGGAACCTAACCACCGGGAAGCTAACGTGGAGTAAAAAAACGTTATGGAAAAAGTACTTTAGGGGTCCAAGGGAAAGATGTATAGAGCGCCCAATTCTAGAAAAAAGAGGCTCCCCAATCTTCTCGCTCTATCAGAAGACTATGTCCCATTTCAGACCTCATCTCACTTGGGTGCCAGGCAATGGGAAAAAAATCAATATTTGGCAGGACTCAATCATGGGAGATCCTCCCATTGGGTTGATATAGGATCTGGATCGACTCAAAGAATGGATGGTCACTCAAAATTTAAACACTCTTTGGGACATCTCAATTTGGGGGAACAATGAGCACAAGATGTGGATAAGGTGGGGAATTGCTAACAACCCCCCTGATTTAGAAGAGGACTGGAACACCCTGAAGCTCTACCTCCAAGGGAAATACCCACTCAAAAAAAAGGGAAAATATAAATGAGGTTGGGGAACGAGCTCAGGGACATACACCACTGCAATAGGGTATCAACTTACAAATGCCCACCCCAATGTCTCTCCAAACCCAGCAATTTGGAAAGCAATTTGGACCTCCAAGTCCATCCCAAAGATTGACATGTTTATTTGGACTCTGGCTCACAGAAGCATTCTAACAAGAGAAAACCTAAGAAGAAGGGGGTGGGAAGGCCCCAATAGATGCCCGCTCTGTCTTCAAGAAGAAGAAACCACATATCATCTTCTACTAAACTGTTCCTACTCCAAAGAAGTCTGGCAATTGGCTTTGGGACTATAGAGTGTCGTCATCACACCCCAAGATACGAGCAACCTTCTCCAAAATTGGGATTCCTTCTACCCTTTCCAGACTGAGAAAAAAGGCCAATTATCCACTCTATGGAGAGTCCTCCCCAAATTCATCCTCTGAAAAATATGGATGGAGCGAAACAATAGACTTTTCAGGGAACTCAAAATAAGTCCAGCCCAAGTTGCAACCAAGATACAGGCCTATTTTGGCGAAAGCACTCCCTACTTCTGCCAAACAAAAAATTCTAGTGTGCTAGAGTTGGAAGAGGAACAATGGTTGGTGCAATTTAAAATTCAAGACCAGGGTGGAAAAAAGGACAACAGCTCTGGCCAAGAAGCCTGGGAAATACAAAAGGAGAAACAAGATTTTGAAGACTGGAAGACAAAGGAAAATAAACATATTTTTTCCTTTGACGAGGCCTCCAAAGGGAACCTAGGCTTGGCAGGTGGAGGAGGGATTCTAGAAAGCCCCACCAGATCAATGAATCTAAGCTTCACCTGGGCGCTCAGAACTGAAACTAACAACAGAGCAGAAGCCCTAGCCCTCTGGAAAGGGCTCATTCAAGCAATCGGTCATAGCATTCAAGATCTGGTAATAATTGGGGACTCCCGGATAGTAATCAAAGCCTTAATCCACCAAAGCAAACTCAAAAATGCAAAACTCAATAACCTCCTGGAGAAAATCCAACTCCTCCTTGGAAAATTTTGGTCTTATAAGATTTACCAAGTCTTACGAAACCTAAACGATCAAGCAGACACCGAGGACAATAAAGGAGTCCTTTTGATTGATGGAACCATGCAACTTAATGGAACAATGTCCATAGTGGATCTACCATGACTCCGGGGAGAAATCCCATAAAAAAAAAAAAAAAAAAGTAAACTCATGAGCTGGAAAGGGAAAGGTAGCATAAAAGAAGGATCTGATCAAATCCAAAGTGCAATAGCACAAAGGTGCTACATGACAGTGCAAGTGGACAGAAGGTACAGCCCAGTGCATCATTCGGTCATTGATTTTCTCTGGGGAGGATACAGAGCAGCAGGTCACCCATCCCCTTCAGATCACATGAATCATTTAGGGAATTCGACTGGGGAGGAGACTGAGCTTAAATTGGGGAGAGGAACTCAGCCTCCATACCAACCTCACGCAGAGACAACCAAGAAGGAATTCGGCCCAACTACGAGAGGAACGAGCGCAACAACAGGTTGCAAGGAGAAGAGAAGAAGTCGCTAAAGATGGCTTCCATCTCGGGAAGCAAGCCAAGCACAAAAGAAAGGCTGAACGCAATGGACGTCGCTCTGGAAAATTTAAAGCAAATGTTGAACTACCAGTTGGACTTTCTTCAAAATCTAGACATAGACGCAGGAAGAAGATTGGAGACGCTGGAAGGGGACATTACCACCACAAAATTCGAGATCACTGAGGAGCTCGGCAAACTCCATAAAGAACTCAAGGACCCTAAGAAAGAATTCGAGACTAGAATCACCCAGTTGGAGGAAAAAATGGTTCAGCTAAACAATGAATGGAAGCAAGATCCAGAGAAGTAAAACAACATTTCAAGTCACAAAAGGGAGTTCTGTAATTTCTCAGCAATGATGGCATTTTGTATATAAGCCTCTGTTGTAAATAAATTTGTAAAATTTCCCACCCCTGGAAGGTTAGTATAGCCTCCAAGACTGCATTCGACTAGTAGAGCGTGTCTCACCATAGTTGTAACAGAACCAGTGGCTTTGCCACTGCCTTTTTTAATTAAAATCCATTAATCGTTCTTGTCAAAAAAAATAATAATAAAAAATTTAAAAATCATACTATTAGTTATAATGTCTATATTTTATATATATATTTTTTTCCTTGATAAAAATTCGAAATTGTCTATATATTATTTTCTATTATATATACAATTTATTTTCCTTTCATGAAGATTCTAAATTTTCAATATGTTGTATTTTATTATATATAATTTTTCTTCCTTATGACAATTCATTTATGTATAAACATTTTTTTAATTTGTGTAAAAAATAAACAAACAAATTAACAACAAAAATATTTATTCATTAATTTTTAAAATATTAATGGTAATTAGTAAGTAAATAAAACTTTGTAAATATATTACCTTTAGATTCAATTTACTAGGGTTTCTTTGTGACTTTAGGAATTCAATTGTGGCTCTTTGAAGCATGGCCTCTTTTTTGGGAGGGGGGATCCACCCCCATCGCCTTCGCATACCCCGCTTGACATCATGATGTTCCAATCCTTGGTGGCTTCTTACAATAAGACTTTGAAACCCCCACCTTCACGTTTTGTCAAAAAGATAGATGAGATCTCGAAGGTCCCTGTGCATCTGAAAAAATATGAAAATTTTACCCTTAGACTTGTTGAAAATGGGATGATTGGTCAGTTCACTAAGCTATGGCCATCCCTATAGGCTATGGGTTATGTGGGTGGATAAAAACTAGAAACCTCAAATCCAGGGGAAAATGTCTTCAACCTTCTGCAGCAAGGTTGTTTTTGTGTATCTGTTCGAAAATAAGGAGTATATGGACCTCATCATTAGAAGAAGAACTTATTTTATAGAAACTAGAGGTATGTATTTGAACAAGTGGACTCCTGACTTCAATCGTGAAAATGATATCCCCTCAATAGTCCTTGTTTGGTTTTGTGTTCCATTCCCCCCCTTGCATTGTTGGAATGATGAAACCCTGAGAAGCATTGCAAATATGTTGGGAAGATTCATTGATTGTGCTAAACCACGAGAAGAACTTGAGGCTTGTGTCTGGATCTACGTGTAGGTGGATATAGAAAATGGTTTTCTTAAGGCTATTCATCTAACCCTCGATAATTGGACATATATCCAATAGGTGGACTACGAACAACTCTCGTTCAAATGTAAAGCATATCTTGAAAATGGCAATTTTGCAAAGAATTTCTCTAAATCAAAGCTCAATCTGCCTACTAAGGGGAAAAATAATGGTGGCAATAGCCAAAATGAAAGAATTCCACAAGGAAGCAAACTATCCAACTACTAAAAATATTCAAGGAGTTAACCCTAACCCCTCTAAATCCCCAGGATTTGTTGTTGGGGGAGGTCGTGAGGTAGAGAGTAGAAAGAATAGGTATGAAGCTTTGGAGGATTTAGAGGCAAAAATGGGAGAATCACATGAGATTGGTACTGAAACATATGACAATAACTAGATGGTCATTGAGGAAAGTGATCCCCCGCCAAGAAAATAGTCCATTCCCTCCCCTAAGAGAGATGATCCCACTCCATTAAAAAACATCTCAAGACTGAAGTCATGAATTTCAATTATTCTTGAAAAAGGGAGTGAGGAGGACTTTGAGGATGAATCAGAGAGGGACATATCATAGAATACAAAATCTAGGAAAGTAGGGTTCTAGTAAAAAATAAAAAGAAGGGAGGAGGAAGTTGATTGATATAAGGAGCTCGGAATACAAACCACCTTGGATGGAAATTTCAAGAAAGATGTCAAGGGTGGGAAATCCCAAGGAAATTCTCAGCCTTCAAAAGGGGTGACCCAGAGCAGTTCTCAACCCTCTAAAGGGGTGGGGGGGAAATGAACCCTCAGGTAAATAATGAAATTAGTCTCCTAGAATTGTAGAGGTTTGAGAAGCAAAGAAAAGAGAGAAGCATTGGGAAAAACTATTAGAGTGGAGAAACCTCAAATCATTATGATCCATGAGACAAAAAAATGAGGGATGTAGTTGTACTTTAGGAACTAAGCCGGATTTGGAAAAAAGAAAAGGAGTAGCGATCAGTGCAAGGGGGGCCTTGGGGGGTATTTATACCCTTTGGAACCCTTATCTCTTTCAGTTGGAAGGGAATTTTAAATCAACGTACTGGGTCATGGTCATGTTATTACACCTGCCTACATGTATGTTGATCCATATGATTAATGTATGTTTTCCAAATAATTATAGAGAAAAAATAGAATGTTGGGATGCATGGTTAGAAGTACATGAATTAGGATTTGGGAAAAATTGTATTCTAGTGGGAGATTTCAACACCACCCTTCATCAAAAGGGGAAGAAAGGGGGATCCATAGTTTGAGATCCATTCAGGGAGAAGATGGGGGATCTCATATCTCACTTGGATTTGATTGATATTCAACCTAGTAAAGGAAAATTAATTGGAACAGTGGAAGAGAGGGTTCGGGTCATATTGTTGCAAGACTCGATCACTTCTTGGTTCATAGCACTTTTCTGGCTAACCCTAGGATGATTTCTTCTCGTATCCTCCCTTGGGCTAGTTCAGATCATCGCCCTATATTTATTTTTTTCAAAAGAAGCTAATATGGGTCCTATTCCTTTTCGGTTCATTCCTTTATGGATGGAAGATCAGGCCTTTTTTCCTTTGGCCTCTCACACTTGGAGTCAATGGATCTTAGGATCCCTTGTTTTTGTCTAGGAATAAAATATTAAAGCCACTAAGGCAGCTCTTAATGTCTAGGAAAAATAAAAATTATCTTCACAGGTAGTGGAAATAATGGATAATCAACATAAGTTAGAAGCCATACAAGAAAACATGGAGAAAGATGAAGTCGCTTTTCTTCTACTCCAAGAAGAACATATTGTGTACAAAAAGTATATAAGGTCTCTAAAAAAGGAGGAGGAAATGTGGAGGTTGAAATAAAAAAAGGAGGAGGAAATGTGGAGGTTGAAATAAAAAAGGAGGAGGAAATGTGGAGGTTGAAATATCAAAGCTTGTGGCTCCAAGACGGGGGAAAAAATACCAGTTTCTTTTATCAGCAAGCCAGGGAAAGGGAATGGAGAAATGTGGTAGAAGAAATCACTTCTCAAGAGGGAGAGGTGTTATCCTCTTTCTAAGATATCAAGAAGGCTATGCCAATGAATTTTGAAACCTTTTACTCCAAGAATGAAGAAATGGATATGGATTTATGTGGGATGTTTATTTCTCATATTCCTTTGTTGGTTATAGTGGAGGATAATATGGAACTGATTAAGTTGGTTAAACAGGAGGAAATTTTGGAGGCTCTAAATCAATTTAAGATTGATAAGTCTCTTGGGACAAATGGGTTTACATCCCACTTTTAAAAAAGGTGTTATTCTATCATAAAGTTTGATTTGACCAGAATGATCCAATATATTCATAAATCTAGATTGGGAGGGTCCACTAATTCAAGTTTCTTGGATTTAATTCCAAAAGATAAGAATACCTCCTCCTTTGGAAAATTTTGGCCCATTTCTTTATGTAACGTCTCATACAAGATTATGGAAAAGATAATTGCAAACATGATTAAACCTCTCTTAAGGAAGCTTATCCTCCTAATTTAAGGCGGCTTTGTGGAAAAGAGGTAGATTTGGGACAATATTATTTTGGTGCAAGAAGAATGTAATACACCTAGGCCAAACCCTAATTGTAATGTACATATAAGCTGGTGAGCTGGGAGATTTTGGGCCAAAGTGCCTTTGTATATGTATTTAAAGGCCAGAGTTCCTGTGTGGTTATTAGGCTAGAGATATAGATGCTAAAAGATCAATGAGCCTAACATTGTAATATGTAATCATAGTCGGATATTAATAAAAATACATCGATGTTGCATACTAACCAGACAAAAAGAGTATGGGGGGCTAGAAATATACTAGAAGAAAATGTGACTAAGGGTCTAAGAAGAGGGGCTAAGCCAAGGGGTCTTTAGTTAAGGAAATATTAGATTAATATTTCCTAAAGTCTAAAGTATAGTATATTTATTTATCTTAAGTTCTTAATGATGAGGAATGTATCACCCAAGTGGGGGAAAGTGGGTACAAGGTAGTTCCCAACATGATAAGTGTCAATTTGGGAACATGCATACTCAAAGTAAGAACCTAGTACATTTTGGCTATCATTCTCTCATTATCCACTCACTCACTTTTCTATACAAACACTCTGCCATCCATAACGATACCTCTACTTGGGAGATTTTGTAACTGATTGTAACCAGTGATTCCTAGGAGGTATGAGTTGAAGAAGCAGGTTGTCGAGACTATGTGCATGATGAAGAAGCCAATTTTCAGGCTTGTGAGCATTCTTTTTGGGTGAGAAAACTATTGGGAATTGTTTTCATTGTATGTTGGGAAATAGCTACAGATCTCTAAGAATTTTTGTTTGGCCTATTGTTGAAGCCTCGAAAGGGAAGTAGGGAAGCCAAATGACTGTTGAGCATAGAAAGGGCACGCTTCCTAGGGTGGGATGGGTTGTGGGAAATGAGAGGTTGTAGGATAGTTGAAGTAGTTGGCACCTTGACTTGAGTGTTATTATGTCGATTAGACCTTATCTTAGCTTAGGAAGCCTTCCTTGGTGGAGTTTCTAGCATCAACTCGGGGTGACCTGTTGCTAAGGGTTTATGAGAAACAGAGTCTATGGCTGGGAGGAACGTCTAAGATCTGGACGTATTTGGTGACTTATTTACAAAGGATAAGTGTCTTCTTGTGTTTCTTATTTATCATTGTGTGTTTAATTAAGTTAATTATGTTAAATTTTTTATATTATAATTATGCTTGAAATTTGTATGTTGTTAGCAATGAATTTACATTCATATGCATAGCATGTAGTTAATTAAATGGTATCAAAGAGAGATAATTTTTATGTGGCATAGAACAAATTGGGGTTGGGGATGCTGCAATGTGATATCAAAGCTCCAGTTTCGATAGTGAGCATGCATGGGCTAGATAAGAGAGTGTTGAAGTGGAAATTTGCAGAAATTAATTTTCAAAGGATGTCTATGACATGTTTGACAAAATTATTGCAATGAAATTGGGGAAATTTCACAGGTAATTTGCAAAAATCATGCCTAGGAATTAAAAATCCCCAATTTAAATCTCAAATTGGTCATTTTTTTACATGTAATTGATAGAAATTATGAATTTGCAGAGCTCCATGGTGAAATTGGGCGAAATTGGGCAAAACCCCCCATTTTTGCGGTTAAATTCATGGAGAATTAGATGGGGAAAGGTCAAAATTTGTGTGAAGAGGTCAAATTAATACCCATAGGGATGAATATATTTATATAAATATAAATGCCAAGCTTCAATGGTGGTCAAAGAAGGAATTTCAAAATTATGCAGTATTGGGCATTTTGGAAAAAAAATGGGAAAATTGAAAAAAATGGAAAAATAATTGGGTATTTTTCCATATGGTGACGCCGACATGACGTGGGGGGAAACATGTCGGATGAAATGGTAGAGAGGTGATGTGTACTTCCATGGTGGCAGGTGACAGGGCAATAGGTGGCAATGACATGGGGCCACAGTGGTAGACAAGGTTCCGTCGGATCCCGAAACCATGATTGCGGGGGGTCCCCTAGTGGTTTTGAAACTACCAAGGGGAAAGGGGGGGGGGTGCACTAGGAGAAAACACATTTATGGGGACTTCCCCTCCTTTTTTAAATGGTCGGTAGGTTGGGGGGGCAATGCAATGATGATCGTTGATCGTCATTGACCCCCTCCAATCCTCCACCGTCTGATCAGATGGACGTGAAATTATGCTCACCTAGGAAATGGGGGTGGGATGGGGATATCCCATCCTTGTGACCCAAATATCATGTGACACATGGAAGTATGGTTGTGGGGCCAAAGTATGGGAGACGTGCATTCCACAGAGGTAACAAAAGGAGAAAGATAGGGAATAAAAGGACGAATGATGACAGGGCAAGGACATGTGGGAAAGGAGTTGACATGGAATCATTCTAGGGGTTCCAGGTGGAACATGATGCCACATCATCATCTTAGTCAATGTAATTTAATCAAATTTCTTAGCAATCAGTGAAAATTGTCAGAAAATTACAATGTTTTCTAGGTCCTAATCTTGTAGGGAATTTTTTAGACACTAAACAATGTTTTTAGTAATTGTAATTTTCAAGATTGTATGTGCCATAGGAACCAAATTAATTATTTATAAATTGAATAAAATATCTCAAAGAGAGCTTTCCAACGAGCTAAACTATTTGTAAAACAAATCTCATATGAGGGACTTACAAGCTAAATAATGCAAAGTAAAATTTTGGGTGCTAGTTTACTCCAGATACCATAAATCCTTGCTCAGAGGTTAGTTTGGGGCACAATAGAAATCTATGAAAATATATTGAGCCATATAATTCATCCATGGAGTTAAAATAATATTATGGGTACCAAAAAGTCCATAGGAGGATGTAGAAGGCACATGTAGGAATCAGGGCTAAAATTGATAAATTGGTCTTAAACTTCATCAAGTTATATCTAGCATCATGGAGCTCGGATGAAGATGAAACTTGGTCAGAATGTTCAAAATATGACCATGAAGAAATCCAGTTGATCTCCTGTCAAAATCCCAAAGGATATGGTGTATGGGATGTATGGGCATGGCCAAAAATTGCATATGGTTGAAGGGTGTACAAAAGGAGTAAATGGGTACTGATTAAATGGCCATAAATTTCTTCTCATGACTCATAATTGAGAAAGAAAGAAGTCATTAGAAAATTATTGGATGGAGGATTCCAAATATTCACCCAGAAATGTGAATTGGACAGTCAAATTCACAAGAAATCATAAAGGTTATTTCTTTTGTATTTAAAGGGGTAGAATGGTGCATAAATTTGTAGATTTGTTAAATTATTATAGTCTAACAAATCCTATTTCCTACACATTTTGCAGAATTAAGGGAAAATAGATCAGAACAAGGTCACCCAATAGACCAGAGGGATGGAAAAAACACAAAGGAACTACAACCATGAGCATGAAGTCAAGGGGTTGTGTGCCAGCATGGGTAATGCATAGACAAATTCAAATGGGCATGGAGAAGGAAAGGGGGAAATCATGAAGAACTATAGGTATCAAATTCAAAACTATTTTAGACTAGTTCACTTAGGTTTAAGGTGGATTAATCAATAAGAACAAAATTTAGTTGTATGCATGGAATGTAAGTTCTCACTCCTTAATGGCCATTGATAATATTTTTCAATTCCCTTTCTCGACAAGTTGGAAATCATTTAAATATCTGGGAATGTCAATCTACTTGTAATCGCTTCCTGTGGATGCTTGGAAATTCATTTTGAAGAAAATTAAAGACAAATATGAGATATGGGGCGCCTTATGGTTGAATCTAGCAGGAAGGATAGTATCGGTTAAGTTTGTTCTCTCAGTGCTACCCATATTTCAATTTTCCTCATTGATGGATCATGCGGGTGTTAAAAAACCTCTATTCCAAGAAATATGAAAGATTATTTGGAAAATAAACAAATCCAATATGAAGTGATTTCATCTAGTGAATCGGTTTATGGTAATATCTCCAAGAGAGCATGATGGTCTAGGTTTTTGAGACCTGGGATTGGTGAATATTTCTCTTGGTTCCAATTTTTTGTGGAGGTTGGTCACATGAGATTGTGAATGGTGGAAAAGAGCCCTTCTTAAAAAATATTTTTCGAGGGACAGATGGAGATACCTTGATAGCTCCCCTATTTTGCAATAAAGTTAACCCATTTGGAAGCTCCTTCGGGCTTCTTTTACACTCTTTCATATCTCTTTCACTTGGATCTCAAGCAATGGAAGGAGAATTAATATTTGGAAAGATAATATCCCAGGGAATCCCCCCCTAATTCAAGATGCCTCTGTCTCTCCCCTTAGATGTTTTCATTGTATAATTTATCTAGTTGGAATCTCATTGGATCATGGTCAGGATGGACTTTGGGAGATATTCCTCTCCATCTCAAGGATATGACCTCATATTGTTTAATAAAACTAAAAGGAGCAACTCTGGTTTATTTTCAATATTGGGACAACCGAGGATGGGGAGAAGTTGGGTATTTGGTTAAAGAAGGTTATGTTACACTTCTCTAGTAGAGAAACCTTCTCAAGAAGTCAAATGTTTGGATCAATATTTGACATAATCATGGGCTCCCAAAGATAAATATCTTTTGTTGAAACTTGGCGCACAAGAAAATTCTCACTGGGGAGAATCTTTGTAAGCAAGGTTTCCTGGGTCCTTTTCGTTGTGCTTTATGTTGACAAAATTTGGAATCTACTATGCATTTATTCTTGGAATGTGAGTTCTCCAAACATGTATGGAATTTTTTTTATTCAGAAGTTCTTCATCGAGTATCATGGCCCGCCTCTCTCAATACCTTGTTGGTAAAATGGGGCTCCTTTTATCATGGATCATTTCAATCTAAAACCCTCTTTAAAAGAGCTTGGATGGTGTCTCCAAAATATGTTTTTAGCAATTGTGGTTGGCAAGAAATCGGGCCATATTCAAGAATCAGAACCCTAGTCCTCATTCAATGGTAGCTTCCTCCTTTGGTCAGATGGCTGAATTTTTTAATTCCAAGAGCATCA
The DNA here is from genome assembly GCA_032191745.1 of Picea mariana. Taxonomy (NCBI): domain Eukaryota; kingdom Viridiplantae; phylum Streptophyta; class Pinopsida; order Pinales; family Pinaceae; genus Picea; species Picea mariana. Next base: position 232,234 of record JASDQU010736641.1, on the reverse strand, counting down.
AAGTAAAGTTTTCACAAAGTTTAGATCCCGAGAAGGATTTGCGGATGAGAACATTAAATTTAAACTTCTTTGTTAGCAACAATATCACTCAAAGATCCTTCTAGCAGCTTCAAATTTCACCTTATGAATTTCAATCTTGGTTTATCTCTCAATCATGCTATACTCTTTGTTTTGATGGGGCCTCTAAAGGAAATCCAGGGGAGTTAGTTA
>JASDQU010736641.1:209054-231955 GCA_032191745.1 Picea mariana | reverse complement strand
AGTTTCTTTATGACAAATCCTCCAGTTGAGCATTGTGGGTGAGTAAAAAAATACTATAATATATTTTGTGATAAGTTTTGATTCAAAGGATGTCAGTTTGAAGGTCCTCATGAACTGGCCAACACATCTATTGGATTAGCTATTGGTTCCCTATGGATCAACGGGGAAGAAATTATATCCCCCCCTTCCTAATGAATAGCTCTTGAATTCATGGTGGGAACTATGACGTTAATGTGGGGCATTGGGAACACATCTAAAGATACACATGGATCAATTTTTTTCATTATATGGTGCTCGAACTATCTTGTCTTGGCGTCCTGCGGGTGTCATCGGTTGATGAGGATGGTGAGAATGAGCCAAAGTATGGCTCATGGGTTCTGGATTCATTGAATGGAGATGGTACGTGGGAAAAGAATTGTCGCTTCTCACATGAGGGTAATGTCATATGAATGGAGTGTTCCCATCATGGAAGATAGTGGAAGAAGGGGTGAAGTATAAATCAATGTGAAGGACCATTTGGATTCCATCAACTCGCCTGGAGATCACATGGGAAATTAAAGACTGCATGCTTGGAAGGTTCAATCATTGTAAGTGCCTCATGTTTTGTTTTAATCTAGCACGATTGGTAGGATGCTATTAAATTTGGATGTGAACTGATGTATAGTTGGGTGATAATTGGGATTGTCATGGTGATGTTGGATTGCCACTTTTTAACCTCTTCCTTGGTAGTCGTCTAGGTATTCTCTTTGTTGGATCTGTTTGTCTTTCCTCTTGAGCCCGGTGGGTATATTGTTTGTCCTACACTCTGGGATCGGTTCAAGAAATTGGCTATGGGTAATGTTGGTGGCATTTGGTCGTTGGAGGATTTGCAGGTTCTGGTAAACTAGCAGACATGGAACGTGGAACATGCAAAGAGAAACAAGACAAGATAATGGAGGAGGAGGAAATGTTGGATCATCAGAGGCTGCTTATTTTGGTAAATGTGCATAAACCATCTATTTCATTCGTTATGGACACCCTTGTGCAACATCGAGATTTGGTTGGCCGATTTCAAGTTTAAGGGGCGATTTTGAGGACTCAATTGGATGGAAATCAACTTCAATCTTCTTAGTTGAACTATGCCTCAGTGTCGGTTAATGGAATCTCTCCCAAGAGGAACGTGCCTATAATTATGGACCTAAATGCCCCTAATGCACCTATGGAAGAAGAAGACAAGGTCCCAAAGGACAATACTTCTATTGATTAACTATGTTTTGTTTTGCTTTTTGCATCAACGATATTTTCTATCAGTTGTACTCTCTTCAAATATGCAGTACTCTTAGGTTTTGGAGACATGCCAATTTTGAAATAGATAGGTGGTTACACATTGTGATGTATAAGCTAGAATTTTGAGTGTATATCTAGTTGTTCTTTTTGTATTTGGGGATCTAGACCACACCCTTTAATGAATAAAAATTCATTAGTTCTTGTGAAAAAAAAGTAATTAATAATAATAATAATAATAATAATCTGATTTGAACTTGTGACCTCTTAGAAGGAAACACTCCTAAAAAGTATTAATCAAACATATATAATCACACCAAGTCATAAAAAAACAAAATTATATAAATTTGATAAATTTAATGAATCTATATACATGATTATATAATTTATATAATCATAGTAACAAGAAAAATCTAAATTTAAAAATGATTTCTCATTGATGATAATCAATTTTATTTTTAATTAATAAAAATAAATAAAAATAATTCAAAATGAAAATTATTATAAATTTAAATTCTAAAATGATTTGGTTTATCAAAATAAATAAAAATTAAAACATCAATCTTATTTTTAATTAATAAAAAAAAAAATTCAAAAAAAAATATTATAAATTTAAATTATAAAATGATTTGGTTTATCAAAATAAAGACTAAACTCAATACTTGAGATAGAAAGTTAAAAACTATAAGAAAGCCTGCCTCTAATAATTCGAAATGATATGAAAGCCATGAAAGTAAAAACTATAAGAAAGAATACCTCTAAAATAATTTGAAATGGTATGAAAGCGAATGCTTACCAATTAGAGAACAATTTCAATCAAGATTACCAATTAGAGAACAAACTTCAATCAAGAAATAAATAAACATATGTTTTATTTTTTACAAATGTTGTTTTGCAACAGTGATTTACTAAATTTATTTAGGTGTTATTCAGTCTGATGAAAAACCTTTGAGACACTTTGAATATACAAACTTGGTCACTCAAATGCACAGATCCAACCATTCATCACTAGATTTTAAACAAAATTAAATAAAAAAAATTATAAAAAAACCTCCAAAAATAAAACTTTTTAAACTACTGCATTTACTTATATAAATTGTTTCTCAATTTTTTTGAAAAATATGTTTTTGCTACCCATTCATTGTATTCATTCAGCATTATTACATAAAAAGATGTTTTAGCTACCCATACAATGTATTCATTCGTACTCAATATTACATCATTTAAGAAAACTTCAGGCCTATCGTGCATGAAGCAATAAAGGAATTCTGTCCTGGTTTGTTGACTTTTCTTACATAGTGAATCTAAAATTTTATCTTGGGAGATTTTGAAAATAGCTTTCAAGCTTTTTAATAAAATTAAAGAAAGATCCAGAGGTCCCAAGATCCAGAGGTAAAGGTATTTGGGAGAGTGAAATTTTTCTTTTGAACTATCATTTATTTCAATTGATGTGATTTTTTTTTGAATAATAAGGAGTATGTGGTTTTAATTGAATAATAAGGAGGAATGAGTCTGCATTTTCTTTATATTAGTTAATAATAGTTTCTTTAATTTTAATTTTTTTTTTTTGAATAATAAGGAGTATGTGGTTTTAATTGAATAATAAGGAGGAATGAGTCTGCATTTTCTTTATATTAGTTAATAATAGTTTCTTTAACTTTAATATTGGTTGACAATTGAATTATGATAAATTTTCTTACTACCTGATTATCAATTAAGTTTGTTAAATTATGATAAATTTTCTTATAACTGGTTACCAACTAAATTTCTTAATGTATAAAAATATTAAAAAATATTAAAAAAAGATGATAACCAATACTTCGTAGTCTCAATTGAAAAAAAAAAATGCTTGAAATCTATTTCATGGATAGATGAGAAACAATGAATTTTTTTATTGTAAAACTCTCTATCTCGTTGGATTCTAGATTCACCAATTAAAGCTGCGAACCCTGCCGACCTTACAGTTGATTGATTTTTGTTAGATTGTTCAGCAGGGGATCAGAACTGATCAAAGAATTTAGCTCAAGCCTCCTAATAACAAGTATAGGGTAATCATTGATTGAAACCGACAATGCAATGTTTGAGTTTAAGGAAATTTAGAGTGCATGAGACTTACAGGACCTCGAATGTTGCTACCATATCTACAGTAGCAGAAATTACCATAGCTACAGTGTTAGAAATCTCTCCCGTCTTAAGATTTCTATCAAACAGTCAACATACAGTATAACAACAACTGATGACAGTTTTCTAGTGAAATGAATACAAATTTGAACTTAAAACTAATAGGCTAATATTGAGATATTTTCTGACATACATGTGAATTAGCTGCATGTTTGGATTGAAAATTATTCTTGAAAAAGATGCTTTAGCTACCCATTCAATGTATTCGTTCACACGCCGTTTATTGCATTTTTTCAAGAGAACTTTAGGCTTATCATGCAGGAAAGCAATGAAGGAATTCTGTCATGGTTTGTTGACTTTTCATACATAGGAAAGTGTAATTTTTCATCTTCTCTATCAATGGCAAAAATTGAAAATAGTCCAGAAGGGTATATAATATTAAAGAAAGATGATAGTGAATCACTCCAAAATCTCAATTAAGAAAATAAAATAAACCTATACGAAAAATCGATTTTCTGATAGATGGGAAATGTTGACATTTTTATTGTAGAACTTTCTCAAACTAGCATCAGGTATCTCATTGGAATCTATATTGAATGGAATCTATATTGAACATCAATTACAGCTGTCAACCCTGGAACCTATGTTGGTGCCAGTGGAGAGAGACATTTTGAAATAGTTGTGTTACAATGGAGTGGGCTAACTAGGGAGTAATCTTTCCTTTCTAGTTACTTTCCTACAGGTCCTCCAGAAGTGTGGTTTTAAATTTTTGGCCAATCTAGAACTTTGATGAATTTTCTGAGCATTTGGATTGGTCTAAAATGGGGCAAAACCCCTAGGCTAAGGTTCTGAAATGTATGGAACTTTGATCTATGCGAACCTCAGTCTACCTTTGAAAATCTGGCTGGATTCAGGCCCATTTTTTTGCCTTAAAAAAAGGAAGATTGCTCCTGAGTTAGCTTACTCCGTGTTGCAATTTCTATCTTAATTTAACTTGATTGCAAATTCTGTTGACTTTGTTTCATGTCAGTTAGATACATGGTATCTACAATAAAGATAAAGATTATCACAGTTTGCTCCAGTAAAAACATCCAACCTCTATTACTTATTATAGCTCTAAAAGACCAAAATGAAAGCACTAACGAGTGGAGATTGATCTACTTCATACTCACATGGTCTGTACTTCATACTCACATGGTCTGAAGTTGAGGCAAGTCAAATATGTCCAAGGAAACCTCTCCTTCCAACCATCTGAAAATAACTGCTCCAGTATAAACATCCAACCTCTGTTACTTATTATATCTCTAGAAGACCAAAACAAAAGCACTAAAGAGTGGAGATTGATCTACTTCATACTCACATGGCCTGGCCCGAAGTTGAGGCAAGTCAAATATGTCCAGAGAAACCTCTCCCTCTAACCATCTATTCTCCATCACATTTCAGATTGAGTGCGAAATGAAAAATTACTTTGGAAAATTGGATCTACATATCTATAATAGAATCTGTCTTACACGATAGTCAGACTACTCATCGAGGATAAGTCTTGAAAAGTACCTTCTGGTCGATTGTTTGACACATACCTAATGACCAAACATGTCTGAAAGTTTTATAACCTAATAAATCTTATTCAATATATTCACTTCAACAACTTTTTGATATACAGAGAAATGAATTCTTACAGTTGATTGATTTTATCAGATTGTTCAGCAGGGGATCAACCAATCAAAGAATTTCGATCAAGCCTCCTGTTGAATGTCAAGTAAAGGAGAACCATTTAGCAGTCTCTGATGGAAACTGACAATGTCATGTTTGAGTTTAAGGAAATTCAGAGTGCCTGAGACTTACAGGACCTCAAATGTTGTTACCATTGCTACAGTGGCAAAAATCTCTCCCGTCGTAAGTATCAAACATTCTACACACAATATAACAATAAATGATTACAAATTTGAACTTAAAACGAATCAATATAACAATAAATGATTACAAATTTGAACTTAAAACGAATAAGCTAATATTGAGATAATTGCTGACTTACATGTGTGAATTTGCTGCATGTTTGGATTGAAAATATTGCTTGGAATTGGGCCATTTAGTCAATTTTTATTGAAGTGGCTACCAAAAATAAACAAATACTCTTAAACACTCTTCTATATAATAGACAGAAATCCAAAAGCAAGCGAAGTGGAGATACAGATTACATTCCAACCTACAAGTGTTACTGGAGAGTTTGTCAACCTCGGGCATAGTTACACTGGACACCGGAAGTTGGCTGCTTATTTGGTCATCCACAATGTCTAACCAGGACAGTTGTTCAAGATAATATATATATATATAGTTTATATATATAATCTGACAAATATTATTGCATATTATTGTATTTAGAGATTTTTTACAGTTTATTAAGAGGGAGTTATGTAATTCTTTCAGTGCTTAACATGGAGCTGAAAAAAGATTACTAATAACAAAAAATATTTCACTGTTGGTAGGATATAATATATTTCTATATCCACCTTAAGAGAGACATAAAGTAATTGAAAGTAAAATTTTCTTATTCCAAAGATAGGTTCTTTCTACTTCCTAGTATGAAGGAGATATGCAATTCCTTTAATATTTAATATGGACCTCACACTTGGCATTTTTAAAATATTAATACAAAAAAAATCAAGATAGATTATATATATATATAACAATCAAAAGAAGAATATTTTTCTTATGGTTAAAACATTTGAATGGTGCATTGTTGAGTATGAGGGACCTATAATTTCTTATGTGTTCAACATGGAGTTGACACATGGAATATATATATATATATATATATCTTAAGAACCAATGTAGATCCATCTTAATTTTAGATCTATCGTGGGTTAAGAGAAATCAAATTAGTGGAAGTGCAAAGTTTTTTTTAATGCACAAAACTTGAGGAAAGATTTTCACCTCAAGGGATTTGATGCCTCTAGACACATGATAGATACAGAGTTAAGATTGATCAACATTGGTATTAAAAAAGATCTAGCATAGTCAACAACAAGCATACAAGTAGTACTTATAGAGAGTTTCAAGTAAAATTGACAACTTTCATGAACCACGTAAGAGAGTTTGCAAATGTCTTCTTGCAGAAAAATTGCTTAATAGAAACACCTCGGGTTCAAATAACTTTAAAAAACATAAGGATTAGCGGAACAATGATGGCTATTGAAATCCTTTTGAACTTCTTTAGAGGGAAGAGAATTATGTTGTTCGATGTCCATGTCATCTTTCATCTGATAAATGATCTCCTCTCTGAAGTTTCCATGATTTGACTTGATTGACATCCTTCGGTTTGAGGCTCTATAGTGAGAATCTTCACTAAGATTAATAACCTTGTTCATGAGCATATTGTACTCTGTTTCCAAAACATCTAATTTCTTCCTTTGTTGGACTGGAGTGGGAGGAAAAGAAGAGAAATCAAGCATACCTAGTTTGAGTTGGACATGGTGGCAAGATTTTGTCTTTGCTTAGTGCTATGCTTCTCTCTATTTTCTCAATGAAATGAAAAATGCGAGGCACGGTATCTACAAATGGGCACAAATCATGCCTGCGGTCCTTAAAAAAGGGCATGATAGGAATGCATGCATGTTCTGCATGTGTTCTTGACAACATGCCTATGTGGCACATTAAATGGAGGTTCGAGCTTTTTTGAACCTCTAACATCAGGAACACGTGTGCATTCCTAGAAATGTGCACGTGTTCTTGCAAGTGCACGTTCTTTCTCACCCCCTTGCCACTTTATTGTCCACCAACTTTGTGCACTCACCTCTTTAGTTAGGTTTCAAAACAACTAGAAAGCTATGTTCTATGTATATTCTATTGTTATTATTCTCTTATACAAGATTCAATTAAAATTTCTCTAAAAGACAAAACCAAAAAAAAAAATCAAATTACAAGTTGTCTGTCTATAAATTGTGTTTTCTAGAATTGCATACATTTTTCTAATGGTTATTTCAAGATCCTCCCTTCACTATTATTTAATTCCAATCTTTCTCCAAGTATTATCTCCAATTCTCCTTTTCCAAATCTAAAATTAGCTTACTAGTTGTCCAACCTATTGATCTAAACCCGAGGGTGATAAGTTTCCAATAATTGGTTGTTTCCATCACTCCTTCAAAAGGGTCATTTTAGATCGTTTTACTTGAGCGATGTGAAATTAAAGGTAAAGTTGAAGTCTTATGCACTTGAATTCAAAGTGAATGAAACCTCTTTAGTTTTCCTTATGCGTGATATTTCATGCTTGTATTTAACATCCTATGTGTGGAAATTCATGGAAAAACAACATAATTACATAATACACATAATAGATATGACACTTCCCTTGATAACAAAGTTCAGCCGATGTGGGCTACCTCTCTGGGTCATGCTCCAAAGCTTGACCGCTTTATTCTCCTCGTTGTAATGATGTCTCTCCTTTACAAGTTGTAAGGCCAAAGTCCTTTTTCGGTGGTGGCAACAAGAGATTGAAATGTCATTAGGAATGTATACAACTTCACAAGTTCTACTCATGAGGCATCCATGATGTTGACATGGACATCATTCCCACATACTCAATACATAAAAAGATGAAGAATAAAATATGACCCCCATCAACATGGAGCCATCAAAAGCCTTAGATTTGCTGCTCAGATCCAAGCATAAATATGCATCCCATATAAAAGATCCTGAAACCACGATATTCAAAACTGCTTCATTGGCCACTTATCATGTAAGTGCCACAATTCTCTGTCACATATAATTGATTGATTTGATGTGAAAGAAGAGAACAAAAGAGTAGATAGAAGGAATAAGTTGATATTGCTACCTTGTTGCAACCTCTCTATGTTCCTTCAGACCTGTAACATGCATGCTATGCTGCAACATTTAATGACAAAACAACATAATGGAAAGCATGCTTACATTGGCTTCTCCAAAACTTAGCTTGCTTATCTTAAGCTCTTCTACAAAAACAGACCTCTTCATTGGATTCGCGTCATCAAATCACCTAAAAATGACTGTCAAATCGTCTCCATCTGCGGGCGGTTAGCATTAATGAGCTTGTTGGTGTGTTGGTTAGAGTGGCTAAGTTAAGACTCTGGTTAGGCGGAGGTCCTGGGGTCAAATCCCACGAGCCTCCCCTTTTTGGCACTTAGTTATAACCAATTGTAGCGCGCTCTACTATATTTAGCAGGAGGCCACTAGAATAGTGGAACTTCTACTAAAACCGACGAAGAAAATAGTGGGCAGTTAAATATGGCGCTTGTTTTGGCAAAGGATTTGGCATATAGTTGGATGCTGCTATATTTGGCAGAATATGCCATAGATGGAGGAACCGCCGCCATATTTGGTGGGGTATTATTAATATATATATTTTTAAATTTTTCGTTCATGGAGTGTCATTGTGCATTTCAGGGGTGCCATGTGGCGCTTCCTATTGGCCACGTGGCATCCTCTGATTTGACCACCTGTGCATGCTGACATCACCTTTGAAAACATGGTGCCTTCTGAGTGGTGCCACGTGGCGTCACCTAGGTGCCACGTGGCATCGTAAAAACCCAAATCCGAGTGACACATGGCGACCTCTGGTGTTGCCACGTGGCATGATGACATCATCATGAAAAGTGTCACTCTCTGCTCTTGCCACTTAGGTTGTACGAACATTGATTTCATTCGTACTGATGCTGACGTCAATAGTACAGATGCTGACTCATCCCTGCTGACTGGGCTGGGTTGACCAAAACTTTGACCGCTTATATCTTTTGATTTGTAACTCTGTTTGGCGAGACGTTTGCGTTGTTGGAAATATTGTGACATGCTCTTCGCAATCATGATGTTTTAATTGATTTTTGGGAACTTTTAATTTTTCCCTTTTCTTGTCTACTGAAGCCATTCTAAGCATCCTGGGTTACTTCTATGCATTCTGAGACACTTTTGAAACTTATGCGATGTTCCCTAGATCCATCCGGATCACGCCTCCCAAATGAAAGGAATTTTGGTCCCAAAAATTCATTACATGAAGTTTCATGTCCATTGGACTTACAATAAGAAACCCTTACCCAAACTACCTCACAAGGTCTAACAATATCAACATGTGCCAGAAAAAGAAAAGAAATGATATCAACAATTATCACTTTTACACAATACCCTTCTACGGGGTCTAAAGCGCAACATGTGATTTACAAAAGCTGGCCACTCTCGACTAACTCAAGGATTTTCCCCATTTGTTCAACCATTTCGTCGAACATGTCCTCTTTACTGAGTTGTCCTTTCTCTGGTATTTGGTCTTTTCCTGGTGGCAGATTTTCTTGCAACACTGCCTGACTGGTTGTCTCCCTCAGAGGCGTCTTCTTGGTCTTCTTGTCCCTCCTTAGATGTAGATCTAGATATAAGGCCCAACAAGTGGCCTCATGATGCCCATCTCTTCTACAATGGCTACAGTAGCCTTTCTCCTTCAGAGGTGCATTCCCCCTGCTCTTTTCTGTGTGTGGAAAGAAATCTGCCATCCTCGTCCTTCTCCTGGTTGCCATAACCTTCCTACACAAGGATTTTCTCTTCCAACACTGGGACATTGCGTGGTTATTCAATCCACAAAAAGTGCATGGTCTTTGATGCCAAAATCTTTGTTTTATATGATTAACATGCTTATAATCAAATGGAATTTTAGAGTTTCGAGATTTCTTATACCTCGGTGAGTTTCCTATGGAGTCAGACTGGAAAGAAGACTTGGTCTCAAATCTTTCATTGTGATGCTCATCTCTCCTTGGAGATGTCTTGAATCCTCGATCATGAGAAGTTGTGCTCTCGGCCTGCACTGAATCAATTTCATCTCTTAATGAACTATTGACCTCTGGAGTCTCAGTGACTATCCTGGGGTCTTTTTCCTGAATGGTTTTGGAGCTTTCTCCAACATCCTTTGGGACATAGCCTATCCTGACATATCGAGGCCAAACCACTACCTCGATGGGATCCAAAATACCTTGGCCATTGGTTCCAAGGGCTCCTCCTTGATATCCCATTTTTCTCATCAACTTTAAGTCGATGTAAGAATCATGTTGTTCAAGGATTTCAAAAGAATCATCAACATTAATCAAGAAAGGAACTACACATGGTTTATTTACCTCCAACTCAAACTGGAACCCTTGGTCTACTTCTTGAGATGTGTCCAGTTGTTCCTGATGAGAAGGATTAGTGGAAGATNGATGCTTCTAGGAATCCTCCTTGGTTTACGGATTCATGTAGGTCATCTTCATTTGCTTGAAGAAGCGTGCATGCATTTTCACTTTCATGCTCGCACCTGTAACTAGTGAAGTTGCCATGGTCACAATATGGTCTTATCACCATCTCATTCGTAGAGCCTTCCTCTGTCTGCATCTTCATGGCTTGCAACTACTCTTGCAACCTTTGGTTCTCTTCTTCTACAACATGCAACAATGTCTTCAATCCAACATTCTTTGCTTGAAGCATTTGGTTGAGCTCTTGAAGCTCATCAAACCATGACTATTTTGGTGACCTTGCCATCCTTAGCTTCAACACCTGCAATCAGTATCAAGCCTGCTCTGATACCACGTGATCTGAACCCGGGGGTGATAATTTTCCAATAATTGGTTGTTTCTGTCATTCCTTCAAAAGGGTCAGTTATAGATCGTTTTACTTGAGCAATGTGCAATTAAAGGTAAAGTTGAAGTCTTATGTGCTTGAATTCGAAGTGAATGAAACCTCTTTAGTTTTTCTTATGTGCGATATGTCATGATTGTATTTAACATCCTATGTGCGGAAATTCATGGAAAAACAACATAGGAAGATAATACACATAATGGATATGACACCTCCCTTGATAACGGAGTTCACCCGATGTGGGCCACCTCTCTGGGTCATGCTCCAAAGCCTGACCGTTTTATTCTCCTCGATGTAATGATGTCTCTCCTTTACAAGTTGTATGGCCAAAGTCCCTTTTCGATGACGACAACAAGAGATCAGAATGTGATCAGGAATGTATACAGCTTCACAAGTTCTACTCATGAGGCATCCATGATGCTGACATAGACATCATTCCCACATACCCAATACATAAAAATATGAAGAATAAAATATGACCTCCATCAACATGGAGCCATCAAAAGTCTTAGATCTATTGCTCAGATCCAAGAATAAATATGCAACCCATACAAAAGATCCCGAAACCACGAGATTCAGAACTGCTTCATTGGCTAGTTATCATGCAAGTGCCACAATTCTATGTCACATATAAATGATTGATTTGATGTGAAAGAAGTGAACAGAATAGTAGATAGAAGGAATAAGCTAATATTGTTGCCTTGTTGCAACCTCTCTATGCTCCTTCAGACCTATAACACACATGTTATGCTGCAACATTTAATGACAAAACAACATAATGGAAAGCATGCTTACATTGGCTTCTCCAAAACTTAGCTTTCTTATCTGAAGCTCTACTGCAAAAAAAGACCTTTTCATTGAATTCACATCACCGAATCACCTAAAAATGACTGTCAAATTGTCTCCATTTGAGTCAGACACTTTCAGGCCCAAGAGACACCTCTACCTCGGTTACCATGCCACTGCCTCTGCAATAAATGACTCATTATGGAGTTAAGATACAAAATGTTTGCTCAGATCAGAAAAATAACACCATCATTGCATTTGTGGCATCATTTTACCTAAAAATGATTGTCTCCATGCCTCGATCTGATTCGGTCACTTTCAGACCCAAGAGGCACCCTTGCCTCGGTTTGCGTGCCAAAATCGGTACCAGGCCGTATAGTCCATATAGATCCGTACAGACGCGCTCAGACCTCTCTTATGCTCTGTGCATGTCGAATGCACTTGCTGTCCCGAATGCACTCCCTGAACTCAGAACCAGACCCCCTTCTTATAGCAAAAGGGAATCTGAAGGGCATCACTACAAAAGGGGAATCACTAAGGTATTATTGATATGTGCCTGACATGAAACCTGCCACCACATCGAATTGGATTCTTGCAGTAGAATAGAATTGAAGAAGGACAAAAAGGAAAGGAAGTTTTGTTGATGAAATTAAACGTTCCCGATATGTAACCTTCTCTAAGGTGTAGGGGCTTTCAAAAGGTGTCAATATTGGTGTAAGCTAGTGCTTAGAGGGATTCTGATATCCAAGTATTAGCAATCATGGATGTTTAGTGGTTAGCATTAATGATCTCGTTGGTATGTCAGTTAGAGTGGCTAAGTTAAAGACTCTAGTTAGGCAAAGGTCCCGAGGTCGAATCCCACGGGCCTCCCCTTTTTGGCACTTAGTTATAACCAATTGTGGTGCACTCTGCTATATTTAGTGGGTGACCACTAGAATAGTGGAACTGCTACTAAAACCGGTGGAGAAAATAACGGATAGTTAAATATGGTGTGCACTTTGGCGGAGGCTCTGGCATATAGTTGGTTGTTGCTATATTTGGAGGAATATACCATAGATGGCGGAACCACCACCATATTTGGCAGGGTATTATTAATATATATATTTTTTAATTTTTCGTTCACGAAGGGTCATTATGAATTCCAAAGGGTGCCACGTGGCATCCTCTAATTTGACCACCTATGCATGCTAAGGTCACCTTGGGACACGTGGCACCTTTTGGGTGGTGCCACATGGCGTCACCTAGGGGTGCCATGTGGCACTTTTTTACTGGTCCACATGGCACCCTAAAAACCCCAAATCTGAGTGACACATGGAATCCTCTGGTGCTGCCACATGGCATGTTGACATCATCATGACTCATGTCACTCTCTACGTTTTCCACGTAGGTTGTATGAACGCTGACATCATACGTACTGATGTTGACATCAACAGTACGGATGTTGACTCATCCCTGCTGACTGGGTTGGGTTGAGAAAAACTTTGATCGCTTATATCTTTTGATCCGTAACTCTGTTTGATGAGACGTATGCACCGTTGGAAATATTGTGACGCGCTCTTCGTGATCATGCCATTTTAATTGAGTTTTGGGAACTTTGAATTTTTCCCTTTTGTTGTCTGTTGAAGCCATTCTAAGCATCCTTGGTTGCTTATGTGCGTTCTGGGACACTTCTAAAACTTTTGTGATGTTCCCCAGAGACATCCATATCACCTACCAACTCCCAAATGGGTTTTCTTCTTCCCCAGGGACCTCGAGCTATAGTCGGTTGTACAACAAGAGTACAAAACTAGCATTGAGATTATGTATCTCCTCGAGATCATATGAGCTCCCCACCTCCCTAGTACATACACAATCTTAAGAACAACTCAACATCAACTGATCAAGAAAAAATTGAGGGTTCAAAAACATGTTCTCGCAAGTGCAATCCTCCTTTCTTATATAGCCTTTGAGGTTCATGCCATTTTTCCACCTCACACACAATATTATTTTTTTAATTACTAATTGCATATTATTCACCCACCTATATCTCACTCCATGTGCAAGTAATTCTTTTATCTAAAATCCAAAATAGAGATTATTGATCACATCCCAACATCTTCTCCTATTTTTACTCTTATATGTTCCCGAGGTCCCTTTTAGTTTTCCTCATTGAATATGTGCACATGAAATTCTTTTTTTTATTTAATTAAAATTTCTTTTCTTTTCATTTAAATCACCCCTTATTTCCAATTCTAAAGTATATTCTATTTCCTTATTTTTTTTACAAAAATGTGCATAAGTCTATATGATCAATCAAACCACTCATGCAATTCATTCATTTTTCCATGATAAAATAAAATGCATATGCAAAGGATACTTTCTTCCAAAGTATACATGAACTAAGTCAACGTTAATGCCAAGGGTGAGACATAGTTAACTTAGAGCCTTCAATTATCCAATAGAAGAGATAGACATGATCACTACAAATCTTCAAGTACCCTACAACAAGAGATATACATAACCTCTACAACTCTTCAAATGCATGATACCAATGGTGACATGCCTCTACATGCCCTTTAATTTCTACCTACCAATATGTACCAATGGTGCCATGTTTACACATGCACTTCAAGTATGATTTTTCAATGATGGGGGACAATGTTATGGTTGGTACATAACTAACCCAACTTATTCACTATTATTGAGTGATTAATGGTCACTAGGGAATAATATTTGACACCTTGTTCTGCACCCTTTACCAAGGCCTCATAAGTGACCAAATCCATGACCTACCCTTTTGACAATGTGTAACCTCTAGGACAAAACATAAAACATATATTTTTGAATCTATTACATGGTAGGGAGGTTAGTAGGTAGATATAGGAAACCTAGACCTCCTCTCCTTGATGGTACCCATGCCACATCTCATCATACAACCCTTTGCCCATGTGTAATATTATTTGGTAAATGTTTCCATGTATCTATGCACATCTAGGAACAACATATCAAATAACATTGTGCAATAATCATGAATAAGCTATAAGCAATGTCATATACATCTCAATCATACATAACCGAACCCCATACTATGTCAACATATGTTGACTCAATATGGGCTCCATATGCACTTTTGGTTCTTCCATGAACTTGACAAACCATTAGTAGCATCGTATAACATAATAGATTTCATCACGTAACCATATATGTATTTCATATATTCCATAACATCACAAGAATATCAAAGTATAAACCATAAAATATATATGTACATATCAAGCAATAATCACATCAAATTATATCAAAGGTCTAGATCACATAATCCATAATTGTTTATGTCAACCAAATAGGTCATTCTTGTAATTAGAATGCACTCAAATAATAACATCATATCAATCAAATAAAGTCAAAGAAAAAGATGGCACTACAAACACCCTCACATTAGGTAGGCATCTCTTTTCTTAATCTCTCAATCTAAATAACTCCCTCTCAAGAATGTCTCTTGGCCTTCCCATCCCCCTTACCTGAATACACTTAGGGTGAAATTAGGCTTACGAGAATAAATACAAGTGGACATCACATAAAGGGTAAATGGTTAAATACAACTCATCCCCTAAGGACTTTTACCTCAGATTAATTTAGGAAGTAATTTCAAGTCACTTTTTCCCTCCGTAGGCTACCTAGGAATTGGGATTAGGTTTACCATTCTCATTAAAAAAGAGGCCCATCCCCTGGATGCAAATTTCATAACTTAATTAATATTCATCCAAGCCACTCCCATCATTTGGCCCAAGTCAGTGTGGATCTTAGAAACATATCCTTCACAAGGTTATCTTTTTCAAAGAGAATCATAACATTATATCGCATCATTAGCTATAATGCATCATTAAAGTAAATAATTCAATGAATTAAGAGAATAATCATCAATGCCAAATAAGGAAAGAATAATCACCAAAACATCATTTCCTGACCAAGAGTTTAAAATTTTCACCACAAACTAATAAATAAGGTACTTAATAAAACATCAAAGTAATAAGGAGTCCATAATATCATAGCCATCCCAATGTACTAACTAAACAAGGTAAACATGAATCATAGCCATAGTAAGTCACATCAACTACCCCTTCAATATACAAGAATGCATATTATTCCCATTGATACATAGACTATAAAAGTGAACTAGTTTGAAATCAATGGAATGGAAAAATATGTGGACTAAATGTTGATCACAATTCATTGCATCCAACTATGACATTTCCTAATAAGTCAACTAAGTAACTATCAAGCATAACCACATGAGATTTATCATGCTTTAAGATTCCATAGACTATAAAAGTGAACTAGTTTGAAAATAATGGAATGGAAAAATATGTGGAGTGAATGTTGATCCAACTATGACATTTCGTAATAAATCATCTAAGTAACCATCAAGGATAACCACATGATATTTACCATGCTTTAAGATTCCAAGGTCTATGAACTAACAAATAAAATCGTCCATTTAGCCGCCCAAGTAGAAGTGCACAAATGGGGTATCACAATGAATCGGGGGTCTATAGTCTATAGCAGTGCATTACATTAAAGGTGAGAAATATTTCAAACATATGAGATTTAGATATTCATTTGTTGCTATTTACCCCTTACATAAAACTCTAAGTGAACCATACTACATTTATTTAGAGAAAAAAAAAAACTACAATCAATAAACTAGTTCTTTCCTCTCTAAATCTTTATAAATCCTTAGTTGTGGCTTGTCCATCTAACTACCAAAGCTATTCTTCCAACTAAAGCATCATTGTTACATTGAAACCACAGGGCAACAACATTATTCTACAAATTATGGATTTGAAGTTTCCATATTATATTTAATATGCAATCTCTCTAATCAACGCTTCAATGATTTTTTAATATTTTTCTACATAAAACGATATTTTGTTCCCTCTTATTCTTAAATTTCTCACTTTTAACTTATTTAAAATAATAAAAGCTTGTCTACTTGAGAATGATTGAGTTTGTTTGTATTAAGTGGAATCTCCTAATTAAAATTTGTTAATAAAATAGTATAATATAAGTCACAAATTATTTATCTATATTTAATCTAACTTTATACACATATTAATTATAATTTATTTTTATTTTTATTATATTATGATTGGTTAAAAATATTGATTTGATATTTATCACTGTTAATAAAAAATTAAATAAGTTAATTAGTTAGAGTAAATTAATTATTTGACAAAACCTATCTCTAAACTAAAAATTGTAATTAAATCTTAATTTGGATTTATTGTTTTTGTCCATTCAATGAATGGATTGGATTAAGTGGAACAAAGAATCATCATAAAAGTATTTACTTTTAAAAAAAGTTTTTCCATTTATTAATGGACACTAACTAGTTTTAGGTTTATATATTGTAAAATTATAAATATCTTAAAATGAAGTTTTTTTTTTGGTAAATAGAAATATTGTATTACCTTGCCTTAGCAGAAAACATATGTGTATGAGTGTATATTATAGCATGCCAACTGTTCTTCCACCGTAGTGGAAACCAAAACGTGTGGACAGGACGATTGTTCATTGTTCAAAAACTTTAAGAAAAAGTGACAACTGTTGACATACAGACACAGGGACTTGCCACATGTTTTCCACAAGCATGGAAACCAGAATAGGCGGTCGAATGAGTGCCCCGGCCACCTATCGAACCTGAACCAAAGACTATGGTATGCAAAAATTGCAAAAACTTAGCCATTAAACCAGAGAAAAAACCTGTGAAAACGCTATACATGGGGTGAACCCGGACATCCATCTTGATGGAGTCGGAAGATGAAAGGTTGGCAGAAAGTTGGGAATAGATTCTTCTCGAGCTCGCTTAACAGGGAGCCATACAAGCTGTCCAAATTCTTGTTGAAGATGCTCTAGTGGTGTAGGTGCTCTGCTAGGTCCTTTCTCATCTCAAAGATCAAGACTAGGTGGTCTTATGTGAGTCTACAAGAGCTAGGAACTGGGTGATTCTATTCATCCACTTCATCGTCATGATCTTGTTCATCATCAGGGTCTTCATCCATGGTAGCAACAACAGAGTCATTTGCAGCGTCGGAATCCGTGACAGGGTCCTTGTCCATGGTGGCAGCTGAATTCTGTCTCGAGTGATCTTCCAGAGGTGAGACTTCTTCTTCCACGATGCAACTCGTCTCGACTAGATCTTGGAAAGGAATAGTGGTGTAGGTGGCAAGTCAGTGCTCCAAGGTGGTTGATGGCAGGAAAGGAAAAATTTCCTCCCAATTGGGTGTAATTTCTTCTTCCATCGGGCACCCGCCATGGAGACCCTATGTACTGGAAGGACAGGGCTTTGGTTGAGCTTGTTCAAACCAATTCTCACCAAAAGAACCCGAATGGTCCAATCTGCCTGGTATGAGAGCTAGAGAGGTTGGTGTCGGGCGTTTGTGTCCTCCAAAACGACTGTAGTAGGTTGGACCTCGCCAGGGCTTGCCTCTCTCTCATGGCATCGCTGGGAAGAGTTCCAAGTAGACAAATACACCAGCGGTGTGAGCTAAGTCATGGAGTAGAACAAGAAAAATGATATTGTGCATAGCGCCCAAGTGCCCGATATAGAACTTCCTGTAGGACGAAAAGACCAAGAGGATAGAGGATTTGATGGCTCTGGTATCCATTAGTGTAGGAGTAATGGCCATAACTGAATTCATACTGATGCCAAGGAGTCGAGCGGGTCTCCATTAAGGCCCTATTATCACACAATTTGTAGTTAGGATAATAGATGGATGAAAAGAGATCAAACTGGTGTAACTGAACCAATCCCACCTACTGTCACCTCGATTGGAAAGGTTCTTTCTATTTAGGGAGGTAAGGACCAGGGGAGACATCCCCGGTGACCTGGGGTTTTGAGAAGGCAACGAGCTTAGAAAGGCTAAATGATAATAATCCCCCTCACAAGTCACCACCTGATCAGAAAGTCCGGATTATAAAGATAACCAGAAGTAGTAACCAAGAAGTATTCCTTCCCGAGAACAAAGCAACAATGAAGATATATTTGCAAGCTTGCTTCCTGGTTAGTACTTCATATAATCAATGATCTCTCTGATAATAATCAATTGAGCAATAGTATTGACAAAGTAAATCAATGTTTACAAGGTAACAATGATTACAATATATATATACATATTAGTTATCAATAAATGTTTAAAGGCACTTCACAATAAGTAATGGAAATTTATCATTAATGTAACAATACTTGAAGCAATTGTTTAGCTAATCATTTAATTGCTTTTAAAGTAAAACAAAAGTTGCAAAAAGGTTTTTATAGCACAAGAAGATGATGACAACACTAGGGTTAGTAGAATTAGTCTAGGCTAGGTTTAGTAAGATTAGTAATTGCTCAAAGTGTCTGGTTGAAGTTGCGATCAAGTTACTCAAGACAAAGGAGGTCTTAGATCAGTGCCTTATTAGGGTAGATGGAGTCAAAAGAAGAGGACACAAAAGTTGAAGGATCAAGTGAAAGTGTAAAACCTAAGGATAAGAGGGTTAAACCTTGAGGTGTTGCTATGGCAAGGCCTCAAGGATGAAACCCTAAGGGAGAGAGGCTCACTTTGGTGTAGGGGAACTAGGCCTCAGTTCTCTCTCCTCCTTCCTTAGCTTAATGGCAATGGCTATCTTGAATAATGCTTGATAAGAGCTAATACAAGAGGGTTTGTAAGAAATGTGTTGCTAAAGCAAGGCCTTGCTGAGCAAACCCTAGGGAAAATCGGCTCACCAAGGTGTAAGGGAATCAGGCCATGATGTGTTTTCTCCTTCTTAGCTCAAAAAAAAAGAAAACAACTAGCAGGGAGAAGAGGGATGGAGTGTTGCTAAGGCAAGGCTCTATCCTATTCTATAAATGGCTCAAAACCTTGATGGGGACATGAGACAAGGACCTTCAATGTGTGCTTGTCACCTAGGGTTTATTCAGAAAATTATAACAATAGATGCAAGAAAATAATACTACAACCATTCAATTAAGAAGTTTTGAAAAAAATTACTTACATTTAACCAAGAAATCACATACCAAACCCTAGTTGTAACACCTTCCACCAAGAGAAATACCAAAAATGCCAATATAAGTCCAAAAATATATTCCTTCAATAAGTGCGCCTCCCAATTTCAGACAAGAACTCCAAGAGTGGCGCAAATTTCATACCTCACTAATGAGTGAGTCAGAGAGGATGAAAAAAAGAAGGTAAAAACCCTCAATTTATACATTACCATGACCTAATTTTACTTTTTAGTTTATGAAAAAGGTCGACAAGGACAAAATACTAAAATCATATTGTTTTAAATTAAATGCTTAAAATAAAACCCTAATCAAGAAAAAGAGAGACGTCATCCCCTCTCTAGGGTGATGTTAGCGCCTTCTAGGGAAAATGCAGCCTCTAGGAGAAAAACGTTAACCCTCCTTGGGATTCTCCAAGCTGCCATACGTGTCACACTACCCTATCCATCTGCCAAAGCATCCATGAAGAAACAATGACATCATGGATCTCATGGATGACGTCCTAGGCCTTCCAAGGCCAACGTTCCACTGAAAAGGGGACAACCCCCCTAGTTCAAGCTCTGTTGGGGTGCCTCTGCAATATGTCCTCCTTCTCTCCTGTGCAAACCCCTTTGTCCTATCTTTCCCCCCTGTTGAGGTCTCAACATCCATTGGGTGGGCTCTTCATCCCCATGGAGGTCCGAATTGATCATCTCCCCATGTGTACCTGTTCGTCGGGCATGATCCTGCACATCAACAGCTACGCCCTCCAGGGGCTCATAAGGCATAGGAATCATAGCAATGTCAATCACATCTCATCATAAATATTATTAAACATGTGCATAAAACCCCTATTATCCCAGTTAAAAGCTCAAAGACATTATACAAACCCGCAATACAAGTTTGGGGAAAGTGACAGGGCGTCCTATTGGGTTAGTGTCCGCTGGAAAAGGAAAGTTCCTGGAAAAGACTTCATCTAAGCCATGTAAGTGGGTGATGTGAATAAGGGATGTCTTGACAATGGGTGCAGTGGAAGCAGGGGAATGCAAATTTTTACCTGTGGGTGCCTTTGTAGAAGGCGAGTTGCACCTGTCCTGGATGCATTTTTTTCTAGGCCCAATTCATGCCTTTTATTCTTTATTCTTATTTCTTTTTATTTAAGAAGCTAATCAAGGGACATTTCCCTGGTGTGGTGACCAGTGGTGGCAACGTTACCCACAAGTACTTTCATAGAAATGAGAAGGATAGCTCGTGATGAGACCCCCTTTCTCTTGGACATGCAACCAAGAGTCACTACCCTGGAGTGGTAACTAGATGCTAGTAGTGTCATACTGCTAGGTACCTGTTATCCATAATTTTGGTTGTCATGATGATGGAGAAATCAATCTCTTCATTAGAACACTTTCCTGAGAAAAGTTACCTTTGTCTGCTTCCAGAAATCATACTTTTAAGGGAGGTTCGTAGGCTACCTATATATTTGCCTGCGAGAATGCATGATTCTCACAGGCTGATTTAAGCTGGGGTGCGAAGGGTTCGCACTATACCTAACTATCAGGGTGCGAACATCTTCTAAATGAAGGAAAAAGGTAAATTCTCGAACCTTCTAGAAGGGAATATTCTAGAAGGGTGAGTTGGCATTCGAATGGTTATCTAAGTACTGGTTTTCCTGATATCTTGGGATCATTCATATCCAAGTAACTAATATATCCTCTCCTATATATTGAGGGGATTGCTCATGGAAAATGTTAGAAGCAAACTAGCAAGAGATTGATTGGAGAATTAGTGCAAGATTGTATGAAGGACTGATGCTACAACAGCTAGAGATACTAGCAAGGTTATCAAAAGTGGTTGATCTTCTTCATGCATGAGCAAGTGTGTGTGTCAGAGCTAGGAGCCATCGAAAAGAGATCTACAACATCAAGGCTCAGGTTGTAAGTCTTACTTTCTATCAATTTAATACAGTAATATGTCTCTTTCCCATAAAGCCAATGTCACTTTATTACATAACTCCTTGATCATATGTATAGATTAGCTGTTGAATATATTGAATTGTCTTCACTTCGACTGGTTTGTACTGTTGTGATCTTGACGGTGCAAGAGCATTGGAGAGAAATTGGTACAACAGAGACCCAAGGAAGCGTTCATAAGGTATGTACATGATCCTTGCCTCCTAGTTCATTCAACAGTATAAATTTAGGGAAAGAGTATTATTCTGTCCTGCTTTGTTCTAGATCCAGGTGTATCTAGGGAGATCGGTTTGTGTCCACACTTACGGATTAATCCTGAAACATTACCCATGGACCTAATAGGCTAGCTCGTGATGAGACCCCCTATCCTCTGACTATGTCTTGTTTTATTATTTTTTATGGGTCCCTCTTGTTTCTTGCTAAGAAGCCTTTTATTGCTTTCTTGGGGATCCCTGGGCGAAGCATCTCAAGGTTCTATTTTTTAGGCTTTTATATTTTTCCAGCTTGCTTTTACCTTCTAGGCCTTTAGCCCCTTCTTCCCATGAGGTAAGGTGAAACTCAAAATGATTGGCCAACCCAATGATCGAACAAGTGTAATGGGATAGATGGGCGGGATGCAAGATGAAAAAGTGGTGCTATGACAGGAGCGGACGATGACTCTTCAATTATCCCCCCAGTGGCAAACCAAAACCTATGGACACAAGCTTACTAGGGCATCTTGTCATTCCCCCCATATATGGTCAAGTGGGAAAGTATAAGATCCAAGCATTCGTTAGAAACAAAAGGAATTAAATTCACATATTCAAAGGTTTTGAGGATCAAAGTGACACATATCATGATACCCAGACTCATTACCTCATGGAGCAAGAACCATTTCTGACACAAGACCAAGCCTATGGTGATGGATGTTGTTGCTGCTGGAAAAGTAGAGGCACTGAAAGGGCGAAAAGATGGGCCCTGCAGGGCCATGCTAAAAGTCGATCCGGCTCTTGGTAATCCATGTCTGGGAACTATGGGCCTCGAGACATGTGCTCACCGTAGAGTGCATTAGAACCTCAGGATCTCTGGTATGACCTGCAACCTACTTGATCTCAATAGAAGACATCAGTAACCATTTGGGGTGGTGATACCACCCCAACATATAT